>CM053032.1:43278122-43389099 GCA_028564925.1 Lithobates sylvaticus | reverse complement strand
TTTGGAAGATTTCATTTCTAACCATAGTTCTATAAGAACCCCATACTCACCAGGGTGCCCTACAAAGTTAAAGTGCAGGCTCAGGATCAGCCTAATTCCAATGCCCACTCAGAAAGCCATTCATTGGTCGTCGGGCTGAGGAGAGAGAGGACGCTGGAATTAGTGCACTTCTCCTGGGCCTTCAGCTTAACAGCAATCTACAGTCATGAGCTTTCACCATGATAAAATCTACGGACACAAAGTTTTGCTTTGGGGGGATCTAACAGACTTAAACGAATGCAGTTATTAATTTATTATTATACAAATAAATGTATTCATATATGCAATACCTGAATTTGATTCAGTACCAGCCACTTGCATGCAACTTTACAGCAGGACTTAGACTAGGAGACGAAAGAATCAGCACAAGGAGCCAATCAAGTGTGCTGCAGTGTGCTTGTGCTATCAAGGACCTTGCTGATAGGACATTGCAGGGAGACAGAGATGAGCATACAGTATGATGCGTCTCCTTTCACTGTCTACCCACAGGCTGGGGAAGGGGCAAGACCTGCAGAAAAAAAACAAGTCCTCTTTTCCTGGCAGACAGGAAACATTCATCAAGGGGAGTACAGAACTTTTTTTTAGGTCTCATTTACAATTGTGTATGAGAGTGACTATGATTAACTGTAGGAGACTCCTGCAAAAAGCTGAGGGCAAGAAGCCCTATTTAAAGGAATAGGTGGGTGACAGTACCTGCAGTCTGCAGGCCAGGACAAGGGGTGGTGGGCAGGATGGGTTGGCTGCCCTGGGCACTGTGGTATCATGTGAGGTGCGTGGAGGGTATTTGTGTTGGGAGGGGGGATTTGGGGGGCGGCAGGGGTAAAAAAAATTCTAGAAGGGGACATTTCGGGGGGATGTGATGTGCTAGGAGTGGTGATTTGGGGGGATTTGTTTTGGGAGAGGGGATGGGGGAAGAGGATTTATGCTATAAGGGGACATTTTTTTTAGGGAGGGGATTGTGCTAGTAGGGGAAATTTGGGAGGGAGAATTTGTGCTAGGAGGGTAGATGGGGGGGGGGGGATTTGCGTTGGGAGGGGGATTTGGAGGGGAGAGTATGTGTAAGGGGGGAAATTTGAGGAGTACAGGATTTGTACTAGGAGGGGTGATTTGCGTTGGGGCATTTGGGGGATGGGTGGGCAAATATTTGTGCTGGGAGTGGGATTTGGAGTGGAGGGGAGAGGATGTGTAGGGGGGAAATTTGAGGAGTACAGGATTTGTACTAGGAGGGGTGATTTGCGTTGGGGCATTTGGGGGATGGGTGGACAAATATTTGTGCTGGGAGGGGGATTTCAGCAGGGGGGCTGATTTCTACTGGGAGGAAGGGGAATTTATGCTTAGGGGGTAAGCATGCAGATTAGTGCTCAATTATAATTGTTTTGGTGGGGAGGGGGGATTTTTGCAGACACGTAATGGTCACACATCTTGGGTGGGGTGTAGTTTGGCATGTTCCACATGGGCTCTAGATGACCTTGTCCTGCCACTGTTGGCATGTATCAAGCATGCAGTGAGAGCCTGCAGGTCATCAGCCCTGGACACAAAGGAGGAGATTTACTAAAACTGGAGCATGCCGAATCTGGTGCACCTTTGCATAGAAACCAATCAGCTTCCAGGTTTTATTGGCTACCATACACAGAGGCACCAGATTCTGAAAGCTCTAGTTTATGTAAGTCTCCCCCAGACTGTCTGTGTCCAGTCAGTGCAGCCGGCAGATGTTCTCCCCAAGGGAAATCATAGTCGGTCACATATGCGAGTGTGAATGAGGTCCGAAAGAGGCAGCTTAGGAGGAAGCAAGAGAAAACGACATTTCAGTGGGAATGTTTTGCTTGTCGGGTTTAATTGCACTTATTAACTAAAACTGTCACTGAATACAGGGGACTTCAATTGCCAACCTCCCTTTGAAAATGCCAGTTGCCTGACTGTTATGTTGACCTTCTGTCTTCAATATTACCGAAGTTGCTACTTTGAAACATATAGGCAGACATGAAAATCATAGGAAAGTTGGAACTCCTGATCGACATACTTGTTCCAGGTCAGTGACTAAGTACTAAACATAAACCTGTCAGCGCGGCAGGCATTTTCAGAAGGAAAGGCCAACAACGGCATCCTCCAAAAACGACATGCTTGTTGGTTTTTTGATTACCACTATTTTCTCCAATTAAAAAAAATATACATTAGGTTGCTGACATTATACAGAAATCTAAATTTTTCTTGAAAAGGTCAAATATTACTCTTCCATCTGCCATACCGCCCTAATGATGTTTTTGTGTGATTCCTGGCCTTGGGTGTTCGGTAGGCAAGCTGACATTTTGCAGAACAGTTGAGATTTGCTTTATGTAAGGGCAAAGCAACAGGTAAACTGTAATGTATTTACCGTATATACTCGAGTATAAGCCGGCCCGAATATAAGCCGAGGCACCTAATTTTACCACAAAAAAACTGGGAAAACTTATTGACTCGAGTATAAGCCTAGGGTGAGAAATGCGCAGCTACTGTAAGTGAAAAAGAGGGTCAACAATGCCCATTTGCAGCCTCACTGTGCCCATTTGCAGCCATAGGTCCCCTGAACTTCAAACTTGGTAGTTAAGGGTTCCTAGATGCCCCCTAGCTGCAGCCAAAGGGTCCCAAAATGACATTGCTGCAGATGGACACAGTTGACCGATTCTGGGGCCCTGTATCTCTGGGCCACTTGGTGCAAGGAACCCCAAATTTGGATATGTTGTAGTGTTGGTTCCACTGGGTTTGCACGCCAAATTTTCCGTGGGTTCCTAGCACCAAGTGGCCTTGAGATATGGTGTCGCAAAGTCGGGTCGGAAAATAAAATTTTTTGCTGCAGAAAAGTGCTTGACTTGAGTATAAGCCGAGGGGGGCACTTTCAGCATGTGTTGAATGTGAAAAACTCAGCTTATACTCGAGTATATACGGTATTACAGGCAGTGACGGGACAAGGTCACCCAGTGCCCAGGGCAAAGATGCCAAAATGCGCCCCCCTTTCCCTAAGGGTTAGGGTCAGGGTGCCCCCCCAACCCTGCAATAAACCATTGCGCCAGGGGCAGCCTCCCCTCCTGCCCACCCCTTGTTCCCCGGCCCTGATTACAGGTATTTATTTAACACCAGCAATTTACATATTAACGTCAATCCCTGTTCTCAAGATGCTTAAAGCCGGGTTCACACCATCGCCGGATCCGTAGCACAGCAGGGGTCCAGTGCGTGCTGGTTCACTGTTTCAGGTCCAATTTCAGCCCAAATTATGGGCTGAATTTGGTCCTAAAACGCACCAAAAAAAAAGCATGTTTTTTCAGCAAATCGCACCGGACCTGCTGCAGAGATATGTGAATTTTAAGTACATAGATACCATCTATTGAGCTTCAGCAGCTGAACACAGTGCAGCTTTATTCCTGCAGATTTACCTTTTCATCCTGGTTATACCCAACTGCAGTGTGTTAACTCACTTATTACCTTCTGAAGACATAGATCGCTAAGTACTGTGCGTTTTTACTACATTATTTTCTTCATTCTAGGACATAACATTGGAATTGTGTCTAGGCAGAGTCCTTATCTTGTGACTCGCTCTATGACAAAAGGTAGAAATGATCTTCGCAAATTACTATAATGATGATAATTTTACAATTTCACCAAGTGCAGAAGTGGATTATGGAAAACAGCATTAAAAGTGGCGTTTTCCTGTTCCATCTAACATGTGCTAACATCGGAGAAATGGAACACATACACACGTGTGAATTTTGCAAGCAGCCGTTCGATATAATTCGTGTTCTGGGATTTGTGTCTCTTAAAGAGTAACCTCAGCCTTTGGGGGAAAAAAACTAACCTAATGTATATTTAAGAGCCAAAACAATTTTTTTTCTTCATTTTGTATAGAGTAGAGGATGATTAAAACCCCTGTTGTTTTGTCCTATTAGAAAAAAAATTCAATTTTCTTCCTTGTCCTGTAAACACAACAGGCACCCAGGGGCGGACTGACCATTCGGCCACTCGGGCACTTCCCAAGGGCCCCGGGCCACTAGGGGGCCCCCATCAGGGTTGCCAGCCTTAGTAAAACCAGGGACAGTATGTAAAAATCTGTGTTTTTTTTTTTACATCTGTTTCTGAAATGTCCCTTACCGACATCCTTTTGGTCTAAAAATCCAGAGATTATAGCTGCCCCACCTCTCCAGTACCTTCTCAGCCAATAGAAACATGTCTGTGTATACTGTGTGTACATGTATGTGTATACTGTGTGATTATATACTGTGTGTGTGTATACTGTGTGCCTCCATAATTTCTGATTGCCTGGGGGCCCCATAATCTCCTATTGCCCGGGGGCCCCATGAGTTGTCAGTCCGCCCCTGCAGGCACCTGTGACCGAAAGAAGTGTCCCTATTGGAAGATTTTCCATCTATTGAAAACTCAATGCTTTGGATTTTCCCTCAATTTCAGTACCAGTGACAATGGCCACCAGGAGAAACAAAGTATACAGTGCCTTGAAAAAGTATTCATACCCCTTGAAATTTCCCACATTTTGTCATGTTACAACCAAAAACGTAAATGTACTTTATTGGGATTTTATGTGATAGACCAACACAAAGTGGCACATAATTGTTAAGTGGAAGGAAAATGATAAATGGTTTTGAAATTATTTTACAAAAAAATATCTGAAAAGTGTGGCGTGCATTTGTATTCATCAGCCTCCTTTACTCTGATACCCCTAACTAAAATCTAATGGAAGCAATTGCCTTCAGAAGTCACCTAATTAGTAAATAAAGTGTGTAATTTAATCTCAGTAAAAATACAGCTGTTCCATGAGGCCCTCAGAGGTTTGTTAGAGAACTTACTGAACAAACAGCATCTTGAAGGCCATGGAACACACCACACAGGTCAGGGATAAAGTTGTGGAGAAGTTTAAAGCAGGGTTAGGTTATAAAAAAAATATCCCAAGCTTTGAACATCTCATGGAGCACTGTTCAATCCATCATCTGAAAATGGAAAGAGTATGGCACAACTGCAAACCTACCAAGAAATGGCCGTCCACCTAAACTGACAGGTCGGGCAAGAAGAGCATTAATCAGAGAAGCAGCCAAGAGGCCCATGGTAACTCTGGAGGAGCTGCAGAGATCCACAGCTCAGGTGGGAGAATCTGTCCACAGGACAACTATTATGCCCCGTACACACGGTCGGACATTCCGACCACAAAATCCGTCGGATTTTTTCCGCCGGATTTTGTCCGAAACTTGTGTTGCACACACACGGTCGGACGAGGTGACGTACAAAACGTACGACGGGACTACTTACAGGGCAGTAGCCAATAGCTTTCGTCTCCAAATTTCTTCTGAGCATGCGTGTCACTTTGTGCGTCGGAATTCTCTACACACGATTGGAAAAAGTCCGACCGGATTTTGTTGTCGGAAAATTTTAGATCCTGCTCTCAAATTTTTTCCGTTGGAAACTCAGATGGAAAAAGCCCACTAGAGCACACACATGATCGGATTTTCCAACAACATAATCCGATCAGACTTTTTCCATCGGAATATCCGACCGTGTGTTAGTCGTGCACTCCACAAATCTGGCCTTTATGGAAGAGTGGTGGCAAGAAGAAAGCCATTGTTAAAAGAAAGCCATAAGAAGTCCTGTTTGCAGTTTGCGAGAAGCCATGTGGAGGACACAGTAAACATGTGAAGAAGGTGCTCTGGTCAGATGAGACCAAAATTTTACTTTTTTGGCCTAAAAGCAAAACGCTATTTGTGGCAACTCTGCTCTTTCAGGAGCAGTGCAGCATCGTTGCCACCCTATTAAAAGAAACCACATTTGGTGTAACTCGCTGGCAGGATCAACAGGTATTTGTGAGACTTTGTGTGTGTGCTGGGGGGGGGGGGGCGCTAATAAAACTAGGTGCTAATAATTAAGTGCTGCAGCACATAATGTTTAATCAGAGGCCATACTTCTACTTTAATCTCTTCTTACTGAGAGATTCACCCCTTGCTTGCAGTCACTTCAATTGTGCTACTAAAAATGCTAGGATTAATCACTAGGAATAGCAATTGATCGCTACACAGATGGAACAAGCGGCTCTCTACAAGTAGCTTGTAGTAGTGATTAATCTTGCATGATGCTTCAATCAGGTTTCGATTGATCGCCACAAAATGCTACTGCGAGCTACTTGTAGCTTACTTCATAGGGAGTCATTTGTCCTTACCTGGCAATCAATTTTTTACTGCTAGCCATTAATTAATAGTGAGTTTATTAGAATGAGTGACCTATTAAAACCTCCTGTGGAGCTCTTTCCTAATGAGTGCCAGCGAGTGATGCATTTACACCTCATTCATGCATCCCTAGACTGGACAAGCATTTAACCCTTGCTGTGCGGGATGCCCCACTGCAAGGGTGGAATTGAAAATTTCCTGGGAGTTGGTCTTTAAAATCTTCAATGAGGCCTAGCCCTTAGCAGCGACCACTTCTCACTGCCCATGTTAGATGATTCATCAGCGAGGGAAACATACGTGTCTTTGTGTTGCTAGACTGACAATGCTCTACATTCTAATAGAGCACCCCTTACAGAGTCTCATATGGCAGACTATAACATCTCTGCAAATCAAGCAGGTTAGAATCTGAAATAAAGTTTCCTAAAGTGGTTCTGCAGTCAAGCTGTTTATTACCTTAATGCATTCCCTGTATTAAGGTAAAAAATAGTATATTACATGTCCTAGCCCCCCCCCCCACCCCTAAACACTTACCTGGCTCCTCCCACCAATCCAGCGCTGTCCCGGTTACAGAACCGCTCCTCCATTTCCTGGTCTCACAAGGGACACAGCCAGCAGTGAGAGCCATTGGCTGCTGCTGCTGTCAAACTCCTGTAAGGAGGGGCGGAGGGGGGGCGTGGCTTACAAGCACTGTGTGTGTCTATGGATGCACACAGACTGGCTCAGGAGCGCACCCGCACAGGTGCCCCTTAGCACATGGCTAGTCGAGTGGGCATCGGAAAACGGAAGAGTAGAAAACGCTATCGGGGGACTTCAGAAAGAAGAGGTAAGGAACCGCTCTTTGCAATATCATTGGACAGAGCTGGTATATACAGTATAACATCCATAGGTGTGCGCAGCCTATTGCATTAAGGTGTGCACCCAAAAGTTCAAACACATATGCCGTTCTCTGCATCCAGTTCAACCAAATAAATGGGAAATGCTCTGCGCTGAGCGGCTTCCTGTTCATTCACAAACTGAAGCATAGCAAACGCAGTTTAATATGCTTCAGTTTTGAATGAACACCGTGAGTGTGTTCATTTGGAAAAGGAAGGTGTTGGTACATAACATATTGACTAGCCCCTTCCTTTGCTCCCCATTCTGAAACATCCCTGCAGCAGCTCGGGGGAGAGGAGAGGAGGGAAGCCAGCAGCATTGCCCCGCAACATGGGGAAAGCCTGGGCAGTGGGGGAATCACCAGTGCACAGAATGATTAGGGTGTGCCCAGGCACACCCGGCACACCCCCAGCGCATGCCTATGATAACATCTTTTTTTTTAAATATCTGTTAGTATCACTTTAAATGGCTTGCAAATAAATGTAAAAGACCCGATTTCATTTAGAGTAAATAAACATGGATCTTTGCTTTAAAATGAACCTATCAGGTTTGAAATATGGGGCCTACCATTGCTGATTAGTATATGAAATTGCATATCAGGGCTCTAGTCTTCCAAAATGACTTGGTGAGTGATTACCGATACCTGGAACGAGCCTATCCACAAGCTTGTTCCGGGTCAGTGACTGGTTAAGTAGTGAAGCAGGGATAAGGATGACAGCCTCAGATCAGCAGCGGCAGATCCCTTATTTCAGTTCTGACAGATTCCCTTTAAGAAGAGGCTGCGGGCAGTTTAGTGAAATCAGCGGCCCGTGTGAGCACCTGCAGCTGTGACGGATGTGACTGATGGATGTGAATGGCATAATAATAAACAGATCTCCAAAGCTCCTACACTGCACAAAGCTCCTACCCTAGCAGCTGTTACACAGCATTATGGACACACTTATATCCTTCACTGATAAAAGCACAGCATGCATTTAAATGTTCCCGATAAAGAAGCCTATGAGAACTAGTCTTAGGTGACCATAGGGCCCCCTGTGTTCGTATTCAGGGGTCTGGAGTATGTAGCACACGTAATGCAGAGGTTTGGGTTGGGTAACATACTATGGGATTGATTTACTAAAGGCAAATAGACTGTGCAAAGTGGAGTTGCTCCAGAATTTAGTAAATGAGATAAAGCTTTGTTTTGCAAATAATATCCAATCACATGCAAGGAAGATTAAAAAAACTGCACTTTTGCTTGCACATGATTAGATGATGGAAGTCAGCAGAGCTTTTGCTCATTTAATAAGCTCTGAAGCAACTGCTCTTGCAGAGTGCAACTGCACTTTGCAAAGTGCACAGTCTTTTTGCCTTTAGTAAATCAACCCCATAGTGTATGGGTCTGGGGTGAGTAATGTGCATAGGGCAGGGGTGCTAGGTGGGTAACATCAGGGCTGGTGCAAGGATTTTTGACACCCTAGGCGAAACCTAATTTTGCCGCCCCCTTGACTCCACCCCTGCCCTGCCTTTTCCCTGCCCATGTAAACCCCACCTTTTTAACGAAACACCCATAAAATGCAACCTACCAGCACCCATCAAAGCAGCCTACCAGCGCCCATCAAATGCAGCCTCACCAACGCACATCAATGCAGCCTCACCAGCGCCCATCACATTTAGCCTCACCAGGACCCATCAAATGCAGCCTACCAGTGCCCATCAATGAATGTTTGCTTGCTTCCATTCATTCAGGAGTCGGGCCACAGACACAGTCCTTCACCGCCGCTGCGCCTCTGACACTATCTGTGAACAGAGGGGTGGCTGCCTGCTGATGCTGAGACTTAGTTGCTTGCTGCAGAGCGAAGAGAGTAGGAAAACCAGTGGCCGGGCGCCCCCTAGGGAGCATGGAGCCCTAGGCAGCTGCCTAGTTTGCCTAGTGGTAGCACCGGCCCTGGGTAACATACATAGTACAGGGGCTCAGTTGTCTTGTAAAACTAGCGTTCCTAATGGAGATATCACACGACTATTGAACTTCCTTTTTATCGGCTGGCCGTACGTCTTATACGTCACTATGTTTGTAATTGTTGGCCAACATTTGTGTGACCGTGTGTATGCAAGACAAGTTTGAGCCAACAACCTTCGAACAAAAATCCACAGTTTTGTTGTTGGAAAGTCCGATCGTGTGTGCGGGGCTTAAGACTTACAGTTATTTAATACCTCCCACAGAGATCACTTTACACCCCTGACAATGCCAGCATTTTTTTCTCTCCAGAAGGAACCAGCCATCTTTGTTCAAGCATCATTCAGAATCATCATCTACTTCCTGGACTGAGATGCCAGTTCAGAGATGACGCGGTAACGTAAATCCTGGTGCCTGCGCAGTTCTTCACTGTGTTGACAAAACAGATCAGCTCCTGATGCAGCCTTTCACCTTGCTACAATGTTACAATGTTGCAGTCTGATCACTTTAGGATGAGACTGCAGAACTGCTTTCTTCTGCCTTATGCCCCGTACACACGATAGGATTTTCCGCCAACATATGTTGGATGTGAGCTTATTGTCGGAAAGTCCGACCGTGTGTATGCTCCATAGAACATTTGTTGTCGGAGGTTTCCGCCAACAAATGTTTGAGAGAAGGTTCTAAAATTTTCCGACAACAAGATTTGTTGTCGGAAATTCCAAGCGCATGTACTCAATTCCGACGCACAAAAGTTCACGCATGCTCGGAATCAAGCAGAAGAGCCGCTTGCTATTGAAGTTCATTTTTCTACGTGTTGTACGTCACCGCGTTCTTGACGTTTTGGAATTTCCGACAACACTTGTGTGACCGTGTGTATGCAAGACACGTTTGAGCCAACATCCTTCGAAAAAAAATACACGGTTTTGTTGTAGGAAAATCCTATCGTGTGTACATAGCTTTAGACCGGCCTAGATTTGAACCTTTAATGGGCAGCCTGAATGTACCCAGTCGATTGATCAACTTGAGTAAAACCAGCCTGTCGGATTCTCTCGCGATTATCGCTAGCAGCTGCTATAGTCACTAGCGACAATCACTCTCTTCTCCCAAAGACAATTACTGATTCCCCTGTCAGCACTATCTGAATTGATGGGGAATCGTGCAAATTTCTTTCCCGCAACCCGTGGTTGCAGAAAAGAAATTTGCTTTGTGCATGGCCGGCCTCAGGATCTGGCGTGGGTGGTACAGATAGACGTAATACAGGTCTATCTGCTTAGGTAATGTGGCACATGCCACTTCAAACAGTTTCCTGCACCAGTTTTCTGGCGCAGGAATATTAGTTAATTCCCCGATATGTTCATTACCTACCGCATTGTGTGTGGGGATGATAAACATCAATGCACAGTGACATCATGCACACCCGGAATGTGGTAATCATATGACCAGACTTCTCCATTCTGCCCATGGCTATACTATTAGTGAATACCAGTCAGTGTTGAAATTGCCTGCCACCATACAATGGTCAATCACCAGTAAATTGGGTCTGCCGTTTAGATCTACAGTGTAAATGCTGCAGTAAAGGGAATATTCATCTAAAGGCCTGTAATGACATTTCTCCTCCTGATTTGCATACATTGCCTGACCTCCTAATCTATACACTGGAGTTGTCACGGAAAGTCTTCACAAGCTGACCAGACCCACCAGTCTCCTGCTAATGAGGCCCAAAGGTCAAAATAGAACGGTCTCCAGGTCACAGTTCCTTCTCGGTAAAAGCAGTGTGATGCTTCAAAATCGCAGGCAATGAGGCATTCACTTACAGGCTTCGCACAGATAAATGGCATTAACACCGAAGTCTCTTCTCCTTTGGGAGAAGAAAATCTGCATATATTTCCCATAGAGCTTAACTATCTCCTGCTTTTACCACTACAGTAAGATCTAACATGTAAAAAGCACACCGTACTATAAACATTTGAATGTTCCTTTCAATTTATTTTATTTTATTTCAGCACTTCCTATTCCATTCTTTATAGTATATTAAAAAAAAGTCCAGCAGGGAGAGGTGGAGCCCCTCATAATGGCCACAGCAGGGGTGCAGACTAGGGAACTCAGAACAAAGTTCCCTCCAATAGAGACTTCAAGAGATAGAAGAACAGTCTGGTGGCTCAAAGTAGATCTAAACCTACTCATTAGAATTTAAAATGTTAGGCCTCAATCAGATCTTTCTGGGTCGGGATCAGTGGCGGCTGCTGCTCAAATTTTTCCATCAAATGCAGCCACTGTGCCCATCAAATTTAGCCACTGTGTCCATCAATTGCAGCCACTGTGCCCATCAATTGCAGCCACTGTGCCCATCAAATGCAGCCACTGTGCCCATCAAATGCAGCCACTGTGCCCATCAAATGCAGCCACTGTGCCCCAAATGCAGCCACTGTACCCCATAAAATGCAGTCACTGTGCCCATCATATGTAGCCTCTGTGCCCATCATATGCAGCTTGTGCCCATCATATGTAGTCTCTGTGCCCATCATATGTAGCCTGTGTGCCCATCATATGCAGCCTCTGTGACCCATCATATGTAGCCTGTGTGACCATCATATACAGTCTCTGTGACCCATCATATGCAGCCTGTGTGCCCATCATATGTAGCCTATGTTCCCATCATATGTAGCCTGTGTGCCCATCACATGTAGCCTGTGTGAGCCCCCCTCCGCTCGCCGTCTGACCGGCACACACTTACCCCATCCTGGTGGCGGGTGATGGCGTCGAGCTGTAGCCGTGCTCCTGTGTCCTTCGCGGCTCTCTGCCCCCCCCCCCCCCGGTCCGTTAGGACGCCTGTGCCTTAAGCCAATCAGGTGACGGGTATTAGGCGGTTCAGTGTTAGCAAAGCAAATATTAATTTGCTTTGCTAACCCACCTGGATGAACTGCGAGCGCAAAGCATTGCGCTCGCTGTTCACCTTTTTTGAAGCCGATTAGAGCCTCAGGTGCTTCAAAAACACCCCCGCCGCTGGAATTCAGGCACCTGGCATCCGAAATAGGGGGTGTCTACAGCGGCCATGGATAGATTCATGCAATGCATGAATCTATCCATTTTACATAGAGGGGGTGGCTGGAGAGAGGGGGGCGGCGCCTGTACGACCTTGAGGACGCACCGCCACTGGTTAGGAGCATTAATATGCTGCCCATTAACATGCTTTGATTAGGTGGGTACCAATGGACCAGAGAATGCACCTTCACTACCACAGTGCATGTTAATGTAGGTTGTAGTGTGCTGCAATGCAGGTGCACCCCAGGTGTGATTCATTTGTGCATTGGAGTGTCACTCAAAATGAATGCATGTGTAAAATACACACGTTGCAATGCATAGAACTGAAGCCGGCCTTAATTAAATTTCATAAGCAGTTGTCAGTCATTTGAAATACACTATATTATCAAAAGTATTGGGACACCTTGCCTTTACACACACACCTGAACTTTGATGGCATCCCAGTCTTATGCTGTGAACACACGATCGTAATTCTCGTCGGAAAAAGCTCTGATGGTTTTCCCGTCGGAATTCCGTCGGAATTTCGCTCAAACTGTCTTGCCTACACGCGGTCACACCAATTTCCGACGGGCGGCTTTTGTAGCGTTCCATGACGCTACCGATAAAATCCTGTTGCCCCATTTTTTTGCCTCTCGTTATAATAAATTAGGATCTGGGTACCCATATTTTTAATTTTAGGAAAATTTCCCTTCTGAGCAGTCTCTTCCAATTATCTTAAATATAGATGCTGTCAAGATTTTTATACGTCTCGATGCTTCAGCAACAAGACCTCTCTTCCTCTTCCGTCCGGCCTACCTAAGATATTTGTGTATTACTGTCCACCTTTGTGTTCCCTCTACAGCATTTGTTGCTGTATTATATAATGTATATAAAAATGTCTAAAATATGTTATAGATTTTATATATTATACTTTATAAAATACTAAATTCATTTTTTAAAAATCCAGTAGAGAGAGTATAACGACCTCACATCGCTCCGGCCCACCTAAGATATTTGTGTATTCCTGTCCACCTTTGTGTTCCAACTCCCTCTACAGCATTTGTTGCTGTATCTCGTCTCCTCCTCCCATGCTCGTCTCCAGGATTTCTCCAGAGCCTCTCCCATCCTCTGGAACTCGCTACCTCAACCTGTCCGGCTATCCCCTACTCTAGCTACCTTCAGGCGATCCCTGAAAACTCATCTCTTCAGGGAAGCCTATCACGTCTCCAACTAATCTTTTACCACTTCCATCAGCTCATTCCCCACAGTTACAACCTTTTGTACCACCTCCCCCACCCTATTAGATTGTAAGCTCTTCTGAGCAGGGCCCTCTTAATCCTCTTGTATTTTATTGTATTATAACTGTATTGTCTCCCTTTAATATTCGAAAGCGCTGTGTAAACTGTTGGCGCTAAATAAATCCTGTAATGATAATAATAATATTATATAATGTATATAAAAATTTCAAAAATATTTTATATATTATAAATATACTTTATAAAATACAAAATTAATTTAAAAAAAATCCAGTAGATAGAGTATAACGCGACCTCACATCGGTCCGGCCCACCTAAGATATTTGTGTATTCCTGTCCACCTTTGTGTTCCTTCTACAGCATTTGTTGCTGTATTATATAATGTATAAAAAAATGTCTAAAATATTTTATAGATTTTATATATTATAAATATACTTTATAAAATACAAAATTCATAAAAAAAAATCCAGTAGAGAGAGTATAACAACCTCACATCGCTCCGGCCCACCTAAGAAATTTGTGTATTCCTTTCCACCTTTGTGTTCCAACTCCCTCTACAGCATTTGTTGCTGTATCTTGTTTCCTACTCCTATGCGCGTCTCCAGGATTTCTCCAGAGCCTCTCCCATCCTCTGGAACTCGCTATCTCAACCTGTCCGGCTATCCCCTACTCTAGCTACCTTCAGGCAATCCCTGAAAACTCATCCCTTCAGGGAAGCCTATCACGTCTCCAACTAATCTTTTACCACTTCCATCAGCTCATTCCCCACAGTTACAACCTTTTGTTCCACCTCCCTCACCCTATTAGATTGTAAGCTCTTCTAAGCAGGGCCCTCTCAATCCTCTTGTATTTTATTGTATTACAACTGTATTGTCTCCCTTTAATATTGTAAAGTGCTGCGTAAACTGTTGGTGCTAAATAAATCCTGTAATAATAATAATATATATATAATGTATATAAAAATGTCTAAAATATTTAATATATTATAAATATACTTTATAAAATACAAAATTCATTAAAAATAAATCCAGTAGATAGAGTATAATGACCTCACATCGGTTCGACCCACCTAAGATATTTGTGTATTCCTGTCCACCTTTGTGTTCCTACTCCCTCTACAGCATTTGTTGCTGTATTATATAATGTATATAAAAATGTCTAAAATATTTTATAGATTTTATATATTATACTTTATAAAATACTAAATTCATTTAAAAAAAATCCAGTAGAGAGAGTATAATGACCTCACATCGGTCCGGCCCACCTAAGATATTTGTGTATTCCTGTCCACCTTTGTGTTCCAACTCCCTCTACAGCATTTGTTGCTGTATTATATAATGTATATAAAAATGTCTAAAATATTTTATAGATTTTATATATTATACTTTATAAAATAAAATTATTTTTTTTATAGTATTTTATATAAAAATGTTAAAAATTTTATAGATTTTATATATTAAAATATACTTTATAAAATACAAAATTCATTTTAAAAAAATCCAGTAGAGAGAGTATAAGGACCTCACATCGGTCTCAGCACGTGTGCAGACCTGGAGTCCCTGAGACGTCACGTGGTTTTACTCTCCAGCATCTAATTAGTTGTAGAGGGGCTCGCTCTTAGATCTGGATTTTGAATGGTGAAAAAATAAAAAAATCTGTTTTATAATAGTTTATAACACACATTTACTAGCTTCACTCATAAATCCCCCCCAAGCCCGTGTGTCCTTTTTTGGCAGGCAAGGCTTAAAAAAAAAAAAAAAGCCTTCATCAGTCATCTGATTTGTATCAGCAGCAGACTGGATCCCTGCAGAGTGTAAACTTTGGCAACCTGACAAAAATGCACGGACGCACTCAAGCCTGCAGCTTACACCTCACAGGAGAAACGAGATCCCAACCGACGTCAGGATGAGCATCTTGTGCGTTTTTGAATGTTGCCGGAGCGGCCCACCCCCTGGATCTTCTACTTACGTCTTGCCAGTCTTCTGCTTTCCAAGTGTAAACTGGACAATCCTCCGATTGGCAAGGCTGCTCTGACACGGGTCTCGTAGACTGATTACACTCGGATTCTCTGGACAGTTTCTGAGTACCGACTTGGCAGTGGACCGTCCTCTGCTGCACGCCTCTTCCACATGTTACTGAGCACTAAGGAACAAGAGGAATGCCTGTAAGTTATTACTGCTTTTTAAAACGATAAGCCACATTTAATTTGAAATCCATTATAGCGCATATAATTGACCTGTTATCAGGTGTTTCATTATTGTTCTCTTAAAGTTACAACTGATGCATGCAAAAATGTATTGCTCTCATGACTCCGGACGGATCGTAATTTTACTCTTAGTTACGCTGGCTGGGTTTTCTTTTGTGCAGTTGCCTAATTGCCGCCTTGTTTGGTCGTTTTCTTGTAAAACGAAGGATGCTTAGCATGGCCACAGATGCTCAGATCTCACACCGAGGACGGGCGATGACATGTCTGCCCGCTTGCTGCTTTAATCACATGTTGGCAGCACATGTACAGTAAAAGCGGAAAGGAGCCCTAGATTGCAAGCTCCTTTGAGACACATGCTAATATTAATGTACAGTGTTCTCTATATAAAATCTGAATATACTGGTGCTATACCAGCTAAGGAAAGGGAACATTTGCCAGCTATGCCATTTGCCAGGTCAGCCTATGATTCTCCAACATGCTGGAAAATCTCCACATAGATATACTGTATATATTATCACTTAAGGCTGGCTAATTCAATTAGTGATGGCAATGTTCGGTCCATGTAAAGGTTAGTGCCCTGTACACACGGAAAAAGTCAGATCGGATTATGTTGTCGGAAAATCCGATTGTGTGTGGGCTCTAGCGGGCTCTTTCCGTCGGAAAAAAATTTGAGAGCAGGATCTCAAATTTTCCGACAACAAAAGCCGATCGGACTTTCTCCGATCGTGTGTCGAGAATTCCGACGGACAAAGTGCCACGCATGCTCAGATCAAATTATGAGACCAAAGCTATTGGCTACTAGCCTCTACGTAGTTCCGCCGTACGCAACAAACGTCACCACATTCGGAATGATCGGATTTTCCGACAACTTTGTCCGACCGTGTGTATGCAACACCAGTTTCGGACAAAATCCGTTGGAAAAAATCCGACGGATTTTGTGGTCGGAATTTCCGACCGTGTGCATAAGATTCTCCAACATGCTGAAAAATCTCCACATAGATATACTGTATATATTATCACTTAAGGCTGACTAATTCAATTAGTGATGGCAATGTTCGGTCCATGTTAACCTGGCCATACATTATACAATTTTCCTTTAGATTTACCAAAACCATATAATATGAGCTCAAACCTAAACTTTCAATTTGTATGCAATCAGACAAGCCCTTGTAGTACATAGTTGAAGGTAAATCTAAAGAAAATTAAATAGGAAATTGTATAATATATGGCCAGCTTAACTGTTATCCTTTACATGGACTGAACATTGCCATCACTAATTGAATCAGTTGCATTGCTTGCATTTAACAGACTATATAGGTTAACAAAAAAAAATGTGTATCAAGACAAAAATAACCTAATGAAATATAAAACATCTTGCATCCTCAGAACCCTAAACCCATAGATTATCTAGAGAAAGGGCAAAATAAAACTCTTATAAGGCATGGTCCAATTAGTTCAAATAGTGGAAAGAATCTCTACCGATATTAAAGAGCAATTGGATACTCTCTGAATCAAGAATCCAAGTAGTCTACAGAGTTGGATGGAGCCATTTATGTATTTGTACAAGGTGATCATATTCCACTTTAACTGTCCCCACTTAAAGGGGAATACATTCAGGGCTTATGAACACATGATGTTTTGCAGCTGCTTTTAGGGGGTCTGGCATTGTTTTTTACTGCCTCTGAACTCTCCTCCATGTTAGCCTATGTGTCATTGCACACAAACTTTCAGATGAGCTTTTGAGGCATAAGCGTTTAGGGGCAGTAAAAAAAAAAACACGACTGCCTGTGCGTCCAGGAGCAGAGGCTGTTTGGCTGTTAAACGGGAAACGCCAAAAAACGCGGCTTAACGCTGTAACAAGCTTTTAGCCGTGTTTGGGGTTTCTACATTTTAGGGAGTGTTTTTACTGTAAAAACGCTAACACTCAAAAACGCAGAAAAACGTGCATAAACGCTAATTAAACAATGCAGCTAAAACTGCGTTTTTAACGCTGCTTTTTCCTGACAGCAGTGCAGGCATTTTTTTTAGACATCCTGTGTGCATGAGCCATCAGTTTAGTTATCTTTTGCCAAAGCTGAGCCCCTCTATGCCTATAAATTTAGTTGCCCTTCTCTGCACTATCCAGATCAGACATATCCTTTTGGCTACACACATATATATATATATATATATATATATATATATATATATATATATATATATATATATATATATATATATCTATATAGTTATATATAGATATCTATATATACAGGGGGTCCCCGACTTACGAACTCCCGACCTACAAACATCTCCTACTTATGAACCGGGCACTGCGGGGACCCTCTGCCATTTTGCGTGGACATCAGCCATTATGCGCATGTGCGGCCAGACGGAGCCTCGCAAAAATGGCGGAAAACATTGTAAATGTCCATAATTTGCAGCGCATGCGCAGAACGGCATTCGACAGAACATCGGAAATGTCCGTAATTGTCGTTCTGCGCATGCGTGGCCGACTTACGAACATTTCCGAATTACAAACAGGAGGACAGTCCCTAATGGGTTCGTAACCCAGGGACCCCCTGTATATATACACAGTATCTCACAAAAGTGAGTACACCCCTCACATTTTTGTAAATATTTTATTATATCTTTCCATGTGACAACACTGAAGAAATGACACTTTGCTACAATGTAAAGTAGTGAGTGTACAGCTTGTATAACAGTGTAAATTTTCTGTCCCCTCAAAATAACTCAACACACAGCCTCGTGCTTTTTCACCATAATGCATCCTATGCATTAAGGTGAAAAAACACATGGCAATGACCAGCCCCTTAGCCACCCTGTTTTACTTACCTGAGCCCCGTATTTCTGTTGACGGAGACATGCTCTCCCTCTCTCCACGAGGTCCCGGCTCTTGATTGGATAGATTAATAGCAGCGCAGCCATTGGCTCCCGCTGGTGTCAATCAAATCCAATCATGCGAGCGCCGGGGGGCGGGGCCAAGTCCGGCATTCGTGTCTGTGGATGCAAATGCTGGACTCGGGAGCGTGCGCGCAAGGTAACCCCCCGGGAGAGCGCTTCTCTGGGGAGGAGCCGCAAGAGCTGCCAGGGGACCCCAGAAGAGTAGGTTCGGGGTCACTCTGTGCAAAACAAGCTGCACAGTGGAGGTAAGTATGACATGTTTGTTATTTAAAAAAAAAACAAAAAAAAAACCCTTACAATCACTTTAATGTCTAAACTGTTGGCAATAAAAGTGAGTACACCCCTAAGTGAAAATGTCCAAATTAGGCCCAATTAGCCAATTTCCCTCCCAGGTGTCATAAGACTCATTAGTGTTACAAGGTCTCAGGTGTGTTAAATTTGGTGTTATCGCTCTCACTCTCTCATACTGGTCACTGGAAGTTCAACATGGCACCTCATGGCAAAGAACTCTCTGAGGATCTGAAAAAAAAAAAGAATAGTTGCTCTACATAAAGATGGCCTAGGCTATAAGAAGATTGCCAAGACCCTGAAACTGAGCTGCAGCACCGCGGCCAAGACCATACAGTGGTTTAACAGGATGGGTTCCACTCAGAACAGGCCTCGCCATGGTTGACCAAAGAAGTTGAGTGCACGTGCTCAGCGTCATACCCAGAGGTTGTCTTTGGGAAATAGACGTATGAGTGCTGCCAGCATTCCTGCAGAGGTTGTAGGGACCTAAGGCTACCTAAGGCTGTCCATTAATTATGCAATTTTCTTTCCTTCAGCCACAGGTTGAAAGAAAGAAAATTGCTAGATTTCCCTATCAACACAGTCAGTGTTCATAAGGAATCCCT
Source organism: Lithobates sylvaticus (assembly GCA_028564925.1). Lineage (NCBI taxonomy): Eukaryota > Metazoa > Chordata > Amphibia > Anura > Ranidae > Lithobates > Lithobates sylvaticus. The sequence goes on along the minus strand of CM053032.1, from coordinate 43,369,777 downwards.
CCTGCTGCACTATTGTATTCTAACAGTGGGAGCTTTCCCTGCCATCAGAATACAATGATCACTGCTGGCAGATATAGCCGGCGGCAGTATTCATACAAAAAATACCCAACAGGCTGGTTGTTCTGGAGTCAACTGATAGATCGATTTTAGTACAACCAGCCTGCCCACAGATGGATCAATATTTGGCTCGTCTTTGCTGAACTGGGCAAAATTGTATCCATCTATGGCTGGATTGAGGAGAAGAACATACAGGGTTGCATTATATGATTGGATAGAAATATAAATTAAAATGTTAGTGATGCCTATGTGGCCAACAACAAGATTAGACCCGCATTGTCTCCCTGTCACATGCTCCCCTAATAGACTGCAAGTGGCCTTAATGACATCCATGTCACAGCATGGTTCATCCTTGTTACTAGGAAGCATAAGCAGAGTAATGATGTGCAGCCAAGTGCACATAGACAGGAGAAGGCTGGAAAAGCTGAAGAAAGTCAGCATCAATAAGATTCAACATAAAGTAAAACAGTATTTTCTAAAAGTAAAATGGCAAATGTTTATTATACACAGTGCTTTAGCAAAGTAATTGCCCTCCTATTCAGGATTTAGATCTTGTTTAAAGGTAAATGTAAGGACTAGGACCTCTACAGGGAGTAATATTATCAATAATATATCCAGAATTTGGTTAAAATTCTGCATAAAGCAGTTCGCACTTTCTACATTTGTACAGTACTTTGTTTTTAGTGCAGCGCTAGCTGATGACTAAAGCGATTCCATCAGACAGAAACCATATGTTATAGAATAATACACGACTTTCTTTTGCATAAACAAAAATTCTTTCAAACACGATTAGCATCGTACCAATAGCTAAGTAAACATTTATGTTAATTCGCCTGGAAGTAAAGCCACGTTTTCATTTTATAATATGAATATTAAAGAAAGGTATTCATGCTCAGAATGGCATATTAACAGGTTTGTGTGTTATATATGCAGAGTAATTATTTGCTTTGGGGTGTCTACAGCTATGCTGAGTCATTTTGAGCTTTATTGTAATATTTAATTTTTTTTTTTGTAACTATACTTCTAGAAATATCCAAGGACCTTGTGAACTTTTAAAGGGTGCTATTTCATTTAGGTTCCATGTTTTCACTCAATCTATAAATTTGCAGACCTATAAGCAGTGGTCTCTCTGAAGAGGTCCAGAACACCCCAATCACAGTTAGAGCTAGAGTTCTCCAATCAGTAGGGAACACAAGCTTTGCTTATTGGTAGGCTCTAGGTCTTACTCAGGAGGGGACATGTTGGACCTCTGCAGATAGACCTCTGCTTCCACACAGAGAGCAAGGTTCCTTCTGCATAGCATGCTAGCAGGGAACAGGCTTTTCTATATGGGCTGCGGCTGCTGCCTAAGAAAACGGAGTGTAATGCCCTGTACACACGGCCGGAATTTCCAATGGAAATAGTCCGCTTGGAGCTATTCATCGGATTTTCCAACCGTGTGTATGCCCATCTGTCTTTTTCTGTCAGTATTTCCAACGGACTTTAGATTGAGAGCCTGTTCTTAATTTTTCCGACGGAAAAACTTTCTATCGGAAATTCGCTTTTTACGAAGAGAATTCCAATTGTGTTTACGCGGCTTAAGGCTTTACACACCTTTTATTTTGGTGCACCTGAAATGTATTTATCTGATTCAAACTGAAAATATTATTGTACCTTTAACTTCTTGCTGAGTGCGCTATAGCCGAATGATGGCTACAGCGCGGTCGCACATTTCCTGGAAGGCACATTTCCAGGGTGGGAGCTCTCTGTGATAGTTGTGTCCTTGGGACACAGCTGATCACAGAATGGGGTAAAGGGACAATTACAGCGCCCCTTTACAGGGGCGTAACTAGAAATCACAGGGCCCCATAGCAAAATGTTGTTTGGGCCCCCCCCCCCCAAAAAAAAAAAATTGAACTGTGCAAAACAGATGACACTCTGACTCCCACTCCCTTCCTACCTCTTGTCCAGACTCCAGAGCCTCCTCATGTGCCGAAAACGATGTCCCTTCACAGGTGCGCTCGAGCGTTCTGCCAGCCATCGGAGTGCCTCCTTACATCTCAGGTCCCCAGCCAGCAGAGTTCCTCCTTACATCTCAGGTCCCCAGCCAGCAGAGTTCCTCCTTACATCTCAGGTCCCCAGCCAGCGGAGTGCCTCCTTACATCTCAGGTCCCCAGCCAGCAGAGTTCCTCCTTACATCTCAGGTCCCCAGCCAGCAGAGTGCCTCCTTACATCTCAGGTGTCCCCAGCCAGCGGAGTGCCTCCTTACATCTCAGGTGTCCCCAGCCAGTGGAGTGCCTCCTTACATCTCAGGTGTCCCCAGCCAGCGGAGTGCCTCCTTACATCTCAGGTCCCCAGCCAGCAGAGTTCCTCCTTACATCTCAGGTCCCCAGCCAGCAGAGTGCCTCCTTACATCTCAGGTCCCCAGCCAGCGGAGTGCCTCCTTACATCTCAGGTCCCCAGCCAGCAGAGTTCCTCCTTACATCTCAGGTCCCCAGCCAGCGGAGTGCCTCCTTACATCTCAGGTGTCCCCAGACAGCGGAGTGCCTCCTTACATCTCAGGTGTCCCCAGCCAGCGGAGTGCCTCCTTACATCTCAGGTGTCCCCAGCCAGCGGAGTGCCTCCTTACATCTCAGGTGTCCCCAGCCAGCGGAGTGCCTCCTTACATCTCAGGTGTCCCCAGCCAGCGGAGTGCCTCCTTACATCTCAGGTGTCCCCAGACAGCGGAGTGCCTCCTTACATCTCAGGTGTCCCCAGCCAGCGGAGTGCCTCCTTACATCTCAGGTGTCCCCAGCCAGCGGAGTGCCTCCTTACATCTCAGGTGTCCCCAGCCAGCGGAGTGCCTCCTTACATCTCAGGTCCCCAGCCAGCGGAGTGCCTCCTTACATCTCAGGTGTCCCCAGCCAGCGGAGTGCCTCCTTACATCTCAGGTCCCCAGCCAGCGGAGTGCTTCCTTACATCTCAGGTGTCCCCAGCCAGCGGAGTGCCTCCTTACATCTCAGGTGTCCCCAGCCAGCGGAGTGCCTCCTTACATCTCAGGTGTCCCCAGCCAGCGGAGTGCCTCCTTACATCTCAGGTGTCCCCAGCCAGCGGAGTGCCTCCTTACATCTCAGGTGTCCCAGCCAGCGGAGTGCCTCCTTACATCTCAGGTCCCCAGCCAGCGGAGTGCCTCCTTACATCTCAGGTGTCCCCAGCCAGCGGAGTGCCTCCTTACATCTCAGGTGTCCCCAGCCAGCGGAGTGCCTCCTTACATCTCAGGTCCCCAGCCAGCGGAGTGCCTCCTTACATCTCAGGTGTCCCCAGCCAGCGGCGTGCCTCCTTACATCTCAGGTCCCCAGCCAGCGGAGTGCCTCCTTACATCTCAGGTGTCCCCAGCCAGCGGCGTGCCTCCTTACATCTCAGGTCCCCAGCCAGCGGAGTGCCTCCTTACATCTCAGGTCCCCAGCCAGCGGAGTGCCTCCTTACATCTCAGGTGTCCCCAGCCAGCGGAGTGCTTCCTTACATCTCAGGTGTCCCCAGCCAGCGGAGTGCCTCCTTACATCTCAGGTGTCCCCAGACAGCGGAGTGCTTCCTTACATCTCAGGTGTCCCCAGCCAGCGGAGTGCTTCCTTACATCTCAGGTGTCCCCAGACAGCGGAGTGCCTCCTTACATCTCAGGTGTCCCCAGCCAGCGGAGTGCCTCCTTACATCTCAGGTGTCCCCAGCCAGCGGAGTGCCTCCTTACATCTCAGGTGTCCCCAGCCAGCGGAGTGCCTCCTTACATCTCAGGTGTCCCCAGCCAGCGGAGTGCTTCCTTACATCTCAGGTGTCCCCAGCCAGCGGAGTGCTTCCTTACATCTCAGGTGTCCCCAGCCAGCGGAGTGCCTCCTTACATCTCAGGTGTCCCCAGCCAGCGGAGTGCTTCCTTACATCTCAGTTGTCCCCAGCCAGCGGAGTGCTTCCTTACATTTCAGGTGCCCCCCTACCCCCCATTGGCCCGATTGGAGCCCTTCTATATCCCAACTGCAGTGTCTCCCAGGGGGGAACAAAATAGAGGCGGAGCCGGCCGGCTACAATAGAAATTGAGCTGCCGCACCGCCCACTCCCCACCCCTTGGATGACAGACAGACCAGGGGCGGAGGGTGGGCGGCGCCACAGCTCTATTTCTACTGTAGCTAGGCAGGCTCCCTGTCTAACTCCTGTGGTCTTCGGCAAAATGGCGGCCGGCGGAGACAAAATCTCCGCCGGCCGCGGACCTCTAGCGGCAGCAGCGGCGGCGGCGGCAGGGAAAAAGTCCTATTTATTGTCAACTAGGATGGGGCCCTACTAGGCTGCGGGCCCCGTAGCAAATGCGTGGGTCGCTATGGCGGTAGTTCCGCCACTGCCCCTTTACCATGTGATCAGCTGTGTTCAATTACAGCTGATCACAGTGTAAACAGGATTTTCCGGTTATCAGCAGTCCTCTCCTCATGCTGACAGCATGGTGGTAGCGGACAGAGCCACCTGTGCAGGGAGGTCAAGTGGAAAAAGCAAAGGCGCCCTTTCCAAACTCATAGCTAGCCTTAGTACATAGGAATATGGGACAACATACTACATGTACATTGTCCCCTGGGGAACACAACACATTCGTAAAAATTGAAGTGAGATTTGTTCTTTATTAATAAAAAAAACAAAATGGGGGTCCAAACATTCAACTGAGAATGCAAAGAGATGTAATACATTTCAAAGCACTGTCTTTTGACATTGTTCCCTTCGTTTATTTCACACTTCATTAATGGGGATGTTTTAATTTGGCTCAGCGTCCCAGTTTTGTAATAGTTTCCATATCCCATTTCCAATAGAATCTCATACTTGTCTGCATCTCCAGCACACAGGGTTTTTGGAAGCTTATGTATCAATGTTTATATACTAAGAACTGGAGTCAACTTCTCATGATCCACCAATCTGAACTGAACCTGCCATGAAAATGTGGATCTGACTACCTGCCAGGAAATATCTCCAGTTTCTAGTAACAACATAGAGACATAAAAGACTCTTAAGGGTCCATATACCCTTAAGCCCCATACACACGGTCGGACAATCCGCGGACCAGGTCGGTCGGATCCTGTCCGTCATACTTTGTCTGATGTTGGTTTTGCGTACACACGGTCGGACAAAGTTGTCGGAAAATCCGATCATTCTGAACGTGGTGACGTTTGTTGCCTACGACGGGACTACGTAGAGGCTAGTAGCCAATAGCTTTGGTCTTGTAATGTGATCTGAGCATGCGTAGCACTTTGTCCGGTCGGACAACCGTACACACGATCGGATTTGGTGTGATCGGACCGGGTTGTCGGCAAATCTATCCAGCAGGAGATAAGACTTTGTCCGTCGGACAATCCGACGTACACTGTCCGATGGTGCATACACACGGTCTGATTTTTCAACAACATTGTCCGATTGGACAGAATCCATGAAAAAGTCCGACCGTGTGTATGGGGCTTTACTGTGGCCATACTGCTACTAAAGAAAAAAAAAATTGCCATTTAAAAAAGGTGCAAGGTCAAAGGTGCAAAAATGCCACTTTTTAGGGATGGGTTACATCTATTACAGCCAACATGTCCATGCAGATAGAGGCATTTAGCTTCACAGTACAGAGCAGCACTCAACAACGTTAAAATAATGGATAATTCCTGCACTCGAGATGAGAATTTTTGCATGCATGTATAATCCGATGTACATGCATATGTGCATAAAACTATTCTATATTTGCTAATAAAATTGCTTACACTTGCAAACACCCATTTACTAGCATAAATGCGCTTGAATGCGCCTACTCTATGCACCATTATATGCATTTTTAAAGCTGGATTTTTCTGACAACCTCTGACAGTAAGATCTAGTATAAATATGAGTATTTTGAACCCCCTTCCCACCGACTGTACACATATATGCAGCCTCACTTAAGAAGGTCTTTATCCCTGGGGCTGCATATATGCGTACCTGTGTTTGTGCTGGACGCACGTTGCACAGCGTGCTCCCAAATAGAGTTGGGTCGAACAGTTCGTGCCGAGCAAAAGTTCAGGCCCAACATCATCTGTCTGCCTGTTCAGCAAATACCCGAATTTGCAGGGCGTTCGGTGGGATGTTCGCACATCGAACATGTTATACTTACCTCCACTGTGCAGCTGGTTTTGCACAGAGTGCCCCCACACCTGGTCTTCTGGGGTCCCTCGGCTGCTGTCTCGACTCCCTCCCGCAAGGACTTCACAACTTCATGCAAGCTCCCTCGCATGGTGTGGAGTGCTTGCGGACGCGCTCCCGTGATACAGCTGGCGGCCGTAGCCGCTCACTGTATCACTTGGCCCCACCCCCCGGCGTGCCGTGTCATTGGATGTGATTGACAGCAGCGCAAGCCAATGGCTGCGCTGCTTTCAAGCCATCCACTCTAGCCAATCAACGGCCAGGGTTAGCAGCGAAGAGGATGTCGGGGGCGAGCGCGGGACTTTCGAGGGGTCAGGTAAGTAAAACGGGGGGGGGGGGGGGGGGGGGGCGGCATTGTCAGATATTTTTTCACCTTAATGCATAGAATGCATTTAGGTGAAAAAACTTTTACCTTTACAACCCCTTTAAAATCACTGCTCCTGTAAAAACGTTTTTTTGAAAAAAAGAATTTGCATTGATACATGTCTCCCGGCGGAGTACCGGGGCCCCCATACCCTTTCTATGGCCAATTACTTGCATATAAGCCTTCAAAATTGTGACTTTTGATTATTCAAATTTGGGTCCCATAGACTTGAATGGGGTTTGGGTCCAAACTTTTCCGATGTTCGAGAGTTCTGGCACAAACCGAACCGGGGAGTGTTTGGTCCCTCTCTACTGCCAAAACAGAGACCAGGCTCCCACTGAGAACCCCCCCGGTCCAATACTAATGATTGGGAACTAAGAGACCTGGTGTCCGATCACCTAATTGCTGTGATAGCCTTTGATTGGCTATCACAGTGATCAGTCACTGTATAGTCCGCAGCTGTGTTTTTTTTCTCCTCTTGAATGGAGAAAAAGATAAATACATTTTATCTTTTTTTTATCTTTTTCTCCTTGCTAGAGAACAAAAATGTAAACAAAGAAGGGTGTTAAAAAAAAGATAAACAAGCTAGATTAGAGTTTGGGTCAAGGTCAAAGGTCATGGTCAGTGTATTTTAGGTAGAATTAAAAAAAGGAAAAAAAAAAGGGTTTTGAATGATTCAGCGTCAGTTAGTGTCAGTGTGTTTTAGGTAGGATAGAAACAAGCAAAATGCGCACTATTTCTTTCTGGGTCTTGCTATGGGTACAAACATCCAATAATATTTACATATGTGGTATTTCTGCAATCATCAAGAGCAGGAGAATTTATTTTGAGTTGTTTTTTTAAGGGTTACTAAAAAACAACTCAAAATAAATTCTCCTGCTCTTGACGATTGCAGAAATACCACATATATAAATATAAATATATAAAATATAAAATATAATAAAACATGATAATAGCAAGAAATATCCAGTTTTCCTTGGATAATAATAAAAAGAAAATCAGGAGCTATTCATTATCCATTTACCACCAAATAAAAGCCCAATAAAAGCAAAGTACAATTCAGCTGGATAGACTAAGTCACATATGTCAAACACAAGGCCTGCAGGCCAAATCTGGCCCACCGGGCCTTGTCATGTGGTCCTTGAACCCAGTTTTGCAAAAGGTACTAGAGCCGATTACACGGGTAGTGCGGAGCCGCCTACACAGGGAGGTACAAGAGCTGGGCTAGGTAGGAGAGAGTAGAGATACGAGGAAGGTTTGGGGGAGGGGTGGGGTTTCACACCGTGCAAAGCACACTTGCTTTCTGTACACAGAGCACCCCCGAACTCTGTACATAACATACTCCTGAAAACTGTACATAATAAACTTCTAAACCCTGCACTCTGTACGTAGTGCACCCCTAAACCCTGAAATCTGTACAGAGCGCACCCCTGAACTCTGCACTCTGAACATAGCGCACCCCTGAACTCTGCACTCTGAACATAGCGCACCCCTGAACTCTGCACTCTGTACATAGCGCACCCCTGAACTCTGCACTCTGTACAGAGCGCACCCCTGAACTCTGCACTCTGTACATAGCGCACCCAGATACAACCGACCCTTTGAACCCAACCATACTGCTGATGTGGCCTGTGATGAAATTGAAATTGAAAGTAGTTGTAACAATACGTACAGTTTTACTAAAACATGACAAAGTAGCAAAATTGTGTTCAAGCGTTAGGATTTGTTTTACCTCCATTATGAAAGGGTTAATACTAGGGATGCACTGATACCATTTTTTTTTTACAATGAGCACAAGTACCAATGCTTTTTTTTTAGTACTCGCCGATACCAATTACAGATACCTACCGCAACCGTTTTGTTTTAACTTCAGCTGTCAGCAATGGTACAAAGCATTGAAAAGTTATTTACAAATGAAATAAATAGATTTTTTTTAATTTAGCGCTTTTTCAATGTGAAATGTGTAAATATATGTTAATATATATGTGTAAAAATATTCACTAACAAAGCAAACAAAAAAAAGTTTTAATTGTTTATCGTTTATAAAATAGACATGAACAAAAGAAAAAAAAGTAGGAAAATAATAATTAAATGTAGCAGAATAGGGAGTTAATTAAGGCTGATTAGAGTAAATTGAGGGTTTTTAAGGAACATTTGTTCATACCTTTGATCTGCAGATGAAGAAACAGAAATATACAAAAAGAAACAATGTTTTTTATTTTAGTGTTTCAGGGCTGAGCAATGTTGGTAATAAACATTGCCGGCTGTTTTTTTTTTTTTTTTGACAGCTCCAATTTCCAGACTTCTTTAACCACTTTCCGACCGCCTCATGTAGATATACGTCTACAGAATGGCACGGGCAGGCAAAACCACGTACCTGTACGTGGCCCTTTAAATGCCTGCCCGTGGGTCGCGCGCTCGTGACCCCGGCCGCGGGACCAGCGGACCAGATCGCCGCTGGTGTCCCGCGATCGGGTTACGGAGCTGAAGAACGGGGAGAGGTTTGTGTAAACAAACCTCTCCCCGCGCTTCCTACTCTGCCTGTCATTGATTGGCTGTTCCCGGTCATCGGGAAAGCCAATCAATGACGTCAGACGTCAGCCCCGCCCCCTAATGTAAAAAAACACACACACGTCAGAGCCCATAACCCCTCCCCTCCCCCTAGTGGTTAACTCTTTCACTACAACTGTAATTTATACAGGAATCAATGCATTTAAATAGCATTGATTGCTGTATAAATGACAATGGTCCCAAAAATGTGTCAAAAATGTCCGATGTGTCCGCCATAATGTCGCAGTCACAATAAAAAAAATCGCTGATCGCCGCCATTACTAGTAAAAAAAAAAATATTAATAAAAATGCTATAAAACTATCCCCTATTTTGTAAACGCTATAACTTTTGCGCAAACCAATCAATAATCGCTAATTGCGATTTTTTTTACCAAAAAAAGCGCAAAAAATAAAAACCGCAGGGGCGATCAAATACCACCAAAAGAAATCTCTATTTGTGGGAAAAAAAGGATGCCAATTTTGTTTTGGAGCCACGTCGCATGACCGCGCAATTGTCAGTTAAAGCGACGCAGTGCCGAATCGCAAAAAGGGGCCTGGTCCTTTTGGCTGCCAATTGGTCCGGGGCTGAAGTGGTTAACACAGGAGAGACCCACTGACAGCTCAAAGAGCCGAGCCTGAAAGTATTGGTTTCAGGTATTGGTGCATTTGCAAGAGTACTGATACTTGTGCAAATACTAATATCGGTGCAACCCTAGTTAATACGTCAACGAGTATGAGTCCTAAAGCAATAACTAAACTAAATAACTAAAAGCAATACACAGGGGTCTTAAAAGAACTATAGTGTAGAGTACAGTGTCTGAAAGTGGTATTAAATCCAAAACAAAAAATGTCACACTCTCGTATATTGTAGCTTACCAATTATTAGACGTGGTGGCTACATTAGGGTTTTTTTTCCTGCTTTTTTTTCCCCCTCTGTATTTAACTGGTGATCTGGCAAGTAACACACCTCCTGTATTAGAGTGCCCCACTATGGATGAAAGAGCACAGGGGGCACAGCAGACAGCAGCACTGTTATTCTGGAGGAGGGTAGTGTTAGATATACTAGCATATTTAAATACACTAAGGAATTGAAGCTCCGACTCACACTTTATAAGCAGTTACAGCAAAAGTTTTTTCCTTTTGGGATAAAGGTTGTACATATACAACAAATAAATAAAAACTGATCATTGCAAGCACATCTGCCAATGTTTTGTCTCATCCCTGTAATTGCTATATCTGCAGGAGATCTTGTTCTTTTGAAAAACAACAGACTTACTGGTCACATCACCAGGTGAAAATAAAGGAAAGAAAGCCTAAAAATGAAAGCTAATACAGCCATCACATCTAAGAATTGGTAAGGTACAATATAATAATAAATGCTTGCTTTTGGGTTTAATAACACTTGAAGGTCACATCCCAGGTGATCTTCACCTCATCAATGGGCTTACTCACAAAGTGAGTGAGTCTTTAGAGACTGGGTGACACGTCAGGCTCTGCCATGGTTTTGGTCCCGATCTACAGATAATTAACACAGTAAACTAAGGTCTGGATAGAACCACAAGCACAGTCCAGTGCCCAAAGTTCACATTCCAGACTAGCCCTGCAATCTTGGGTATTCAGGGTCCAGGTATGGCCTCCAAAACCACCTCCAGAGGCCTACTCACACTCTGAGTTATCAGAGAATCGGTTGTACCACAGCTCTGAAACTGTAAAGTACTCTGCAGCTAACACAGTACACACGGATCTGAAAAGTGCCACAAGGCAGAGCTCAGTAACCATTTCAGGTTCCATTTCAGGCTATTTTCACCCCATCAAAATGCTTACACACAAAGTGAGTCTTCAGAGACTGGGTAACGCCAAAGGCCTTTGATGTTACAGTTTTGGACCCAGAGAGTTCTTCGTAAATAACTAACATAGTAAACTAAGGTCTGGAAAGCAACACCATGCCGAGCCCAGTACTTGAAGGTCAACTTCAAGGCTAGCCCCACAATCTTTGGTCCAGCAAGGCCTAGGGGTTGGGCTCCAAAGCTAATGCTGTAGATACATTGATCCAGATAGCTGCTGTGTAGAGACCAGTTGAAGTAGCATATTAGACATCTTTATCAAGGAGAAAAAAACATCTGTGGAGTACTGAGCATGTTAAAAGAAGAGAAAATTAATTAACAATATAGTGAGAAGAACTGAGAAAAAAAGCATCCAATCTCCAAGGACACTAGCAAAAAACTGAGATATGATGGTTGGAGGTTGGGTTATAAAGTGGCTGACCTAAAGTGGTAGTAAAGTCCTTTTTTTTACCTGGAGGTACAGTCAATATTCCCTAAACGTGCACCATTTAGGAGATATTCACACTGCATGCAGCCGGTGACGTCACCAACGCATGCACTCTGAAGAGACGGCATACCCGTGCCATCCCTACAGAGCTCCGTGCCATGGCGGTACGCATGCGGAAGTGATGTCATCATGGCTCAGCTAATCAGACAGTGGGAGAACTCGAACCCGGAAGGAAGACTGGGGAGAGGGAAGAATGAAGAGGGAAGTCCTGAAAGCAGTGACAGCACGCTGCTGGAGGGCTTTGTTCTAAGGTAAGTATTTCATAATGTGCTAGTATGCAATGCATACTAGCACATTATGCCATTGTTAGTTTTTTTTTGCTAAGGTCTAAACCTCCTTTAGATGGCAGTATAACCCAGATGTCTAAAAATTACAATATTCTTGTGTTCCTTTAGATGGACAATAAACAAAACTTTTTATGGATAGAAAAGGTAGGGATTACAATCATGGTTGGGTGTTCCTAGTGCAGATTTTCACTGTCTGTCTGGTGAAACTGCTTTCATCATGACAGGAAGTGAGAAGAAATCTCTCTAATTGAGACAGATATAGCAGCAGAAATATACCTTTAGTAAATCAACACCATTGCTTATCACTGCAAAGGCACAAAGTATAGCCTACATATGTAATAAGTAAATATGACTTCCCTCATATAGATATATAATTACAAAATAATATACAAAGAATCAAGTTTTCTTTTGACAATTAAATAAAGCTGATATCATTGACACATACAGTATGCCTAATAAAATAATTGAATAATTGCTGGATGGAGTGTCTTTTTAGTTTATGCCATTTATTTTATTTTATCCACCTCCATACCGCTGTACTCTAAAAACCAAAAAAGGAGGAGGTGGGGAGTGTGCTTTTCTGGAGTGAGGTTAAGGCTACTTTCACACTGGAGCATCGCGGGCGTTGGCGGTAAAGGGGCGCTATATTTAGCTGTGCTTTAACAGTTTTAGCAGCGCTATTCTGTGGTTTTAACCCCCGCTAGCGTCCGAAAAAGGGTTAAAACCACCCGCAAAGTGCCGCTGCAGCGGCGCTTTGCCGGCAGGTTTGCAGAGCTGCCCCACTGTTTTCAATGGGAAGGGGCGCTTTAGGAGCGATAAATACACCACTCCTACAGCGCTCCAAAGATGCGGCTTGCAGGACTTTTTTGACCGTCCTGCAAGCGCACACCGCTCCAGTGTAAAAGACCTCAGGCTTTCACATTGGAGACACAGCAGCGGCTGTTTCAGGGCGCTTTGCAGGCAAAGTGCCCCAGTGTGAAAGGGGCCTTATAAATGAAAATTTTAGAAAACATATTTAGGCAGTCAGGGCCTCCCTGGATGGCTGTGATTGATTTGTACTGTCACTGGTAAGCTTAGATGACAGTCATGACATACAGAGCCAACCAGCGTGGCTCTGTATCTTGAGATCAAAAAATTTTGTAATTTTGAAATTGATGGCAGCAACACATCTCAAAAATTTGGGACAGGGCAACAAAAAGCTGACAAAGTAAGAGCTGGAACGAATTAAGTTAACTGGCAACAGGTCAGTAACAAGATTGGATATAAAAAGAGCATCTTAGAGAGTTAGAGGGGTTGATTTACCAAAACTGAAGAGGTCAAAATGTGGTGCAGCAGTGCATGGTAGCCAATCAGCTTCTAAATTCAGCTTGTTCAATTAAGCTTTGACGAAAAAAAAAAAAATGGAAGCTGATTGGTTACTATGCAGAGCTGCATCAGAATTTGCACTCTCCAGTTTTAGTAAATCAACCCCATTGGGTTTCAGAAGTAAAGATGGGCAGAGGTTCACCAATCTGTGATAAGCTGCATCTAAAAATTGTCGAACAGTTTGAGAATAATGTTAGTCAACATAAAATCCCAAAGACTTTAAATATATCATCATCTATAGTACATAATATCAGCAAAAGATTATTAGAGTCTGGATAAATCTCTATGCACAAGAGACAAGGCTGTAACGCAATATTGGATGCCGGTGATCTTTGGCCCTCAAACGGCACTGCATTAAAAACAGGCATGATTCTCTGATGGACATCAATGCATGGGCTCAGGAATACTTCCAGAAATCACCGTCTGTGAACACAGATCTTCATGCTATCCACAATGCAAGGCAAAGCTCTATCGTGCAAAGAAGATGCCAAATCTGAAAATGATCCAGAAATGCCACTGTTTTCTCTGGGCCAAATTTGACATTCTTTTTCTGGCACCATTCTGGCTTGTTATTAGTGCTCAGTTCAAAAGCCTGCACCTCTGATGGTATAGGGGTGCAATAGTGGAATATGGAACAGGCAGCTTGCACATCTTTCAGCACTGATGGTGTGTTTCCAGATATAACCAGGTTTTAAAGCAGCATATGCTCAGGCAAGAATGGGAAAATATTCCTCCCCCCAAACCCCATAAACTGGTCTCCTCAGTTCCCAGACATTTACAGAGTGTTGTTAATAAGGGATGCTATGGCATGGTAAACATGGCCATGTCCCAGCTTTTTGTTGCCCTGTCCCAACTTTTTTGAGACATGTTGCTGCCATCAATTTCAAAATCACCTTATTTGTTTCCTAAAATGGTATATTTTTCAGTTTAAACATTTGTTATGTTTTCTATCTCCTATTGTGAATAAAATATGGCTTTATGAGATTTGCAAGTCATTGCAATCTGTTTATATGTTGACTTTACACAGAGTCCCAACTTTTTTGGAATCTGGGCTGTAAACACAGCAGGAAGGAGGCTCTTCAGATCAAAGGTGAAGGTGAGCAGGGGTCTATTTCACCATAGCCAATCATTAGGAGATTTAGGTCAAGTGATGTGAGCTGTGGAAAGAGATAAATATCAAGAAGGGTTTTTCACCTCTCAGACTTTGCCTGGAGAGGATGTGATTACTGGGACATGGTCTTTGCCTGGAGAGGAGGTCCACTATGATGCGCTATTTTTCCCTTCAGACCTGCTGCCTGGGGAAGCCTCATAAACTTCAGAGTCAAGTCCCAGGGAATGGGAAATGAGCTTATGCTAGGGCCTGGAAGATAGAAAGATAGCGAGAAAAGGGGAACACCTTCAGAAAGCTACCTAAAGCTGGCCATACATAGTTCGAATCTCTGCTGGTTCTTTCTGGTTCAGCAGGGACCGGCCGAGATTCGAACCCTAACTGATCAATCGATCAACTTGGGTACAACCTGCATGTTGGGTCTCTCATGTGATTACTGCCAGTGGCTATAGCCTTCCAGCACCCCCCTCCCCACTCCCCAAGCCAGGAGAACACAATACACAATATCAGTGTTGATGGGGGACTCAAGGAATTTTATTTCCTGCAACCCATGGCCTTGTATCGCCTCCTCACTATCTGCTTTAACCCCTTGGTGCCCGCACAAACAAGCCACCACTAGGTACATCATAGGCGGTTGCAGGGTGCTTGCAGAGCCACCCAATTCACTTCAAAATTAAAATTTCTGCCTTGGCCATGGCATGTGTACACCCCTGACTGCTGCCTCTGCAGCTAAAAGGGGTAGAAATTAGGTGATGGCAAAACGGCAGCTCAACTGTTGGGTTTTACTGCCTCCCAATCACTAGTGTGAATGAGTATTACAGTTATTAGGGATGGGCCGAACACCCCCCTGTTCGGTTCGCACCAGAACATGCGAACAGGCAAAAAGTTTGAGCCAACATGCGAACCCTATTAAAGTCTATGGGACACAAACATGAAAAATCAAGTGCTAATTTTAATAGCTTATATGCAAGTTATTGCCATAAAAAGTGTTTGGGGACCCGGGTACTGCCCTAGGGGACATGTATCAATGCAAAAAAATTTTTTTAAAACAGTTTTTTCAGGAGCAGTGATTTTAATAAATAAAAAAAAAAAATATTCCTTTAAATATCGTGCCTGGGGGTCCCCTTAGTCTGCCTGTAAAGTGGCACATCTGTGCAATGTGTAAAACAGTGCCACAGCAAAATATTTCTAAAGGAAAAAATGGAATTTAAACTTGCTTGCGGCTATAATGTATTGCCGACTCCCTGCAATACAGATAAAAAAAATCAAGGAAAAAATCGGCATGGGTCCCCCCCCCCCCCCCCCCCCCAGTCCATACCAGGCCCTTCGGGTCTGGTATGGATTTTAAGGGGAACTTCATGCCACAATGTAAAGAAAAAACAGCGTGGGCCCCCCCCCCCCCCAAAATCCATACCAGGCCCTTTGGGTCTGGCATAGATTTTAAGGGGAACTCCACTCCAAACTGTAAAACAAAATTGGCCAAAATTGTAATACCAGATCCTTATCCGAGCAAGCAGCCTGGCAGGCCAGGACAGGGGGGGGGGACGAGCGAGCACTCCCCCCCTACTGAACCATAGCAGGCCGATTGCCCTCAACATGGGGAGGGTGCTTTGGGGTCCTATACATTGGTTGTCGGGGTCTGCGGGTGGGAGGCTTCCCCCCTATGTGAATGGGTATTGGGTACATTGTACCCCTACCCATTCACCAAAAAAGTGCCAAAAAGTAAAATCCACAATAGACAGTTTTTGACAATTCCTTTAATAAAAAAATTTAAAAGTGTCACGCGATGTACATCCATCGTCAATTACGCCGCCCGACAGACCCAAAATAAAGAAAAAAGAAAAAACTATGCCTACATGGGATGCCTCCCGGCACTGCTGTCTTTTGGCTTTTACAGCTGTTATATAGGCAAGGGCGGGGCCACCCGCTGGCGTAACCGGATGACCCCACCCCGTCTGACGTCACATGACATAAGAAGGGAGTGGGGTCACTCAGTTAAGTCACTGGGAGGCCATGCCCTTGCCTATATAAAAGCTGTCACAGCCAAGGGACAGCAGTCGTTGGGAGGCCTTCCCTTTTTTAATAAAGGAATTGTCAAAAACTGTCTATTGTGGTCTTTAACCTTTTGAAAAAAAAAATGTTGTTGAATGGGTAGGGGTACAATGTACCCGATACCCATTCACATGGGGGGGCAGGATCTGGGGGCCCACTTGTTAGACCCCGATAACCAATGGCCAGGGTTGTCGGGAAGAGGCCTTTGTCCCCATCAAAGCACCCTCCCAATGTTGTGGGCAAGCGGCCTGGTATGGTTCAGGAGAGGGGGGGGGGCGCTCGCTCGTCCCCTAATTTTCTTGGCCCGCCAGGCTGCTTGCTCAGATAAGGGTCTGGTATGGATTTTGGGGGAGACCCCATGCCAATATGTTTTTCCATTTTGGCATGGAGTTCCTCTTGAAATCTATGCCAGACCCAAAGGGCCATTCACCTGGTATGGATTTGGGGGGGGGGGGGGCACGCTGTTTTTCTTTTTTTTAATTTTGCCTTGGAGTTACCCTTAAAATCTATACCAGACACGTAGGGCCTGGTATGGATTTTGTGGGGGGCGCCCCATGCCATTTTTTTCTTAATTCTGTCATAGGGGTCTCCTTAACCACACACACACATATATATATATATATATATATATATATATATATATATATATATATACTGTATATATGTACTAAACTGCCTGCACGTCACTAACTAACCTGCCTAATCTAGCTTCAAGTTCTCTCAATCTCTACACGTTATCACACTACATATGGACCGCCGTGTAAGCAGCCTTATATAGTGTGGGGCATGGACTTAGCTCCCTGAGCCATGATTGGCCAAAGGCACCCTGCCTTTGGCTAATCATGGCTCTCCCAGGTCAGGTGCATGCTTTGGCCAATCAGCAGCCGTCAATGCACTGCGATCTTGTAGTGCTTAATGGGGCGCTCAAATTTGGGTCCAACCAGCCAGTCAGATTTTTTACATTTGATTACTGCCGGCAGCTATGCTTGCTAGCAGTAATCATTGTGTTCTGCCAGCCAGGAAGGCTCCCTGTTAGCAGAGCGCAATAGCTCTGGGGGAAGCATTCCCCCATCAACAGACTGTTTTGGAAAACAGGTAAAAGGGTGGGTTTACATTTTACCGATAGCTGGCCTTGGGTGTCTGTGTTCTTCTTAGTGACCAATCTGATCGCAAAAGGAAAACCAGGGGGGTTGCCACACAAACACTTTCCTCCAGTTTCTCTAAATGCTCCTGCTATGTGATAAGAGTGCAGTGGGTGTTCAGAGTGCCCCGCTCATATCACATAAATTTCTCACAGCCTCTGCCAACTCTTCTTGCAGCTTTGCGCCGTCTAGCCAGTGTGTTTTCAGCATGTTGTGTTAGCCTTGCCACATGTCTGTGCCATCTTTTGTTAGGTACCTTCATGAATGCACACATCAAAAAAATTCACGATGAAACACCGGGCATTTATGAAAACAGGAGATCTGTGAATTATCAATGGCAGGGAAAAAGGACATTGCGTTATTTCGTAGCAGCCCCGCGTGACCTCCTCTGCTCTCATAGTAAATGTGACAACTTGCCTAGTTATCAATGAATATATTTCACACATACTGTACGTCTGTGTTTAAAGGATAACTGGAAAGCTCATTTTAAGATCATTAAATAACATACGATCAAACCCTAGCTTAAGGATGAGTACAGCCCAACTCCGGGCAGCTAAAAAATGATCCCTTGCAGTGGGGCTGTGCCTGCACTGAAAGGGTTAATTGCTTATTCTCCAGACTCATCCATCTTACCAACTGTTCAGTGTCCGCCACTCCTCTCTGCCGATCTCTCCACTGGCTTCCTATTGCCCAAAGAATAAAATTCAAAACACTAACAATAACATACAAAGCCATTTACAATTCTGCCTTGTGCTCCATCACCAATCTTATCTCCAAATATCATCCAAACCGTCCTCTCTGCTCCTCCCCAGACCTTCTGCTCTCTAGCTCTTTTGTCTCCTCCTGCCATGCTCATCTCTAGAACTTCTCCAGAGCCTCTCCCATCCTCTGGAACTCACTACCGCAATCTTTCCGGTTATCTCCTACTCTGTCCACTTTTAGCCGATCCCTGAAAACTCATTTCCTCAGGGAGGCCTATACCTGCCTTCAGCTAACAACCGAATCTTCTACTTCCTTCATTAGTTCATCCCTCACAGTCCCTAACTTTTGTTTCACCAGCCCCTCACTCTTAGATTGTAAGCTTGCAGGAGCAGGGCCCTTCTAACCCTCTTGTATTGAATTGTACTGTTGGTGTATTGCCTTTATATTGTAAAGCACTGCACAAACTGTTGGCGCTATATAAATCCTGTATAATAATATTTAGTCTAGAGGAGAAATTGTTTTTACGTCCTTATGTCCAGTGCCTGGCTATAGAGCCTGCTCTGGTCTTGATGATGTCAGGATCCTAGGCCACTGAAGCGTGGGGGTGCAGACACTGCGGGAACCGGTCTAGCTGCAGGGAGAAGTAGAACATCAGTTAAGTAATGCTCCCATTATTGTTCTCCTAGATCAGGGGTCTCCCAACTTTCTAAATAAAGGGCCAGTTTATTGTCCTTCAGACTTCAGGGGGGCTGGACTGTGGCCATTGGGAGTAGAAAAGGTCTCAACGTCACTGGGAATAAACAATGCCCCATCTTTGGTGTCAATGGGAGGAATTACCATCAATGGGAGGAATTGTGCCCTATCATTGGCGTTGGTGTCATTGGAAGAAATCCTGCCACTTCAGTGTCAGTGGAGGAATTATGTCCTATTGTTGGTATAAGTAGATGAAAATAGCGCCCCAAGGAGGTAAAAAAAAGAGGGCATAAAGCCACATCTGGCCCTCGGGCCGCAGTTTGGGGACCAATGCCCTAGACATACACTAGAGATCTTGCATTGCGCCCCACTGGAAGAGATAAGAAAAAGAGGGCTCCCACTGTGTCAGCAATAGCATTGTGATGGTCCCATCCCTATGTATAGACCAGGGCAGCACTTTAACCCAGACGCCACACCTCACTGGACCTGCTTCCTGGCACTTCCACCTAAAGGATCCAAATATACAGGGGACCTCCTGGGGGCCACATTTGGGGCTCGGATCCTTTTTTGTTTTGCCTGGTGTGGGCTCTATTTTACCCCCTATAATTCTAGGGAGGCAGTGGACCTGTTTTCGCAGTACCCACTTCAATCTGCACTCTCTATGGAGGTACGTGCCAACCTCCAGGGTTGCCGCTAAAGTTCCAGTTCCGAGGCTCAGCTGCATCCATAACCAATATATATCTTTATCTCTCGTTGAGAATTGGCTCCATCACGAGCGATTATTATATTGTACTTCACCTTACTCTCCACCCCTGATGAAAGTTTTCAAGAAAAACTGGAAATGCGTCGGGTTTGGGGTATCTAACCCCCATGAGAGCATAAGTGCTGTTATATTGTTATATGTTTTTCTGTTCTTTTGTACTGTATTGCATATTGCCATTATATTGCCATTATTCAGATGCTAGTTGTCTGCTTTTATCATTTTTGTATTAATAAACAGTAGTTTCATTGCATATGTTGGTGGTCTGTCAAAGCCCCATATAGGGTTTTTTTTTGGTCCACTGGAAGAGATATATCTTTTAGTTGCCCAGAGTTGGGCTTTAAATTTCTAAAGCTCAGCGTATAATGAACAATTGACATTTTTTAAAAATCAATGTTTCCATTTTTTTTTTTTTTGCACCACTGATCTCCCACAGCCTCTTTGCAGTCATTTCCTGTATGCATTCATGCACTCCAGCTTTGGTCGCATGCCATTTGTAAAGGTGGACCTTCGAGGGTGGAACATAACCCCTGGAGCTCGTCTTCAAAGGAAACTTTTACCAAGAGACTGCCAATGCTGTAATTTCCATTCTGGTTGCCCAGCTGTCATGCTGATCCAATGGCTTCAATACATTCTGTGCAATTGACATGGCACAAGCACACAGGTCAAGGGTTCTTATATTGTTTGCTGCAGTATAATTCAGGTTCAATGAGGCTGAGAGTACTGAAGCCAAAGGATCAGCATGACAGGCAATCAGGAACAGTGGCAAATTTCTCTCAGTCCTGATTTCCTTTAAAGGGAATCTACTGTGTATGTACAGCGAGTAATCATTGTGATGCAAAGGAGTATTTTTTTTACTAAATGTACATTGTAAAGGTATGGGGCATATACCTTACAAGTTGCTGCCCGCCAAGTGAGCTTGGCAATAGAACACAAAAGTGCATCCAAGTCTACTATGTCATTGTTCTCTTTCTTTGTATATTCCTCATTGACTTACCATTAAAGGAAGAGTAATCTGTACATAACACTTGTGCTAACATGTTCTCTATATTACATATGATTTTCAAAACCGCTTCAGAAAATAGTTTTCTTTCAGGATCACATATGATTAAACTTGTGAATATAATACACCGGCTTTAGAAATTCTTTTGTGACTGCATTTAGAGCAGAAATCAAGCCAAAAATAAGATAATAATAAATAGCCAAATAAAAGATAAATTACCCAAAAATACCAAAATCAGCTTTTGCTGCCATATTTAACTTCAATTCAGAGTTTTTCCTCAAAAAGTCCTTTTTTCCTGATGCTAGATGTCCTCAGTCTGATGAGCAGCATCGTTTAAAGGGGTGTTCCGGGAAAAAATAAAAAATTAAAAGCTATCAGCTACACATACTGCAGATGCTGGCTTTTAATAAATGGACACTTACCTGTCCTGCAGTCCCTCGATGTCGGCACCGCAGCTGATGTCTCCATCAGCTGTCGGGTGCTGCCGCCGCCATTGCGGGTAAGGTAACCCGGCAGTGTAGCCTTTCGGCTTCACGCCGGGAACCCTACTGTGCATGCGCGAGGCACCGCTCCTCTCTCCTATAAGCCCCACGGCCGAGGGAGGAGGAGGGAGCCCCGTGGTGACGTCACGAGCGCATTGCGCCGCGGGGTACTTCCGGAAGTGGGAAAGGATACCTGTCAAAGACAGGTATCCTGTCCCCCCTCCCCCCCGAAAGGTGCAAATTGTGACACCGGAAGGGGGGAGGAATCCGATGAGCGGAAGTTCCACTTTAGGGTGGAGCTCCGCTTTAAAGAGGATCTCCAGTCTTTCGTAAGAAAATAAACCCGGCACCACCATCTTGTTTGTGGGAAGCTGGCTGTGACTTCCTGCCACACTGCACATGTGTGAGGCGCATTGCACATTTGGACTGGTCCCACAGCCTCCTGGGACTTGTGATGCAGGCAGGGCAGGAAGTGGGGAAGGGACTAAACTTCCGCCCTTCTGGGCAGCACAGTGGCTAAGTGGGTAGCACTTCCACCAAGCAGCACTAGGGTTGTAGGTGCAAATCCCAACCACAGTACTACCTGCCTGGAGTTTGCATGTTCTCCCTGTGCCTGCCTGGGTTTCCTCCGGGGTACTCTGGTTTCCTGCTACACTTCAAGGACATGCTGGTAGGTTAATTGACTCCTGTCCAAATTGGCCCTAATATGTGAATTAGGGACTTTAGATTGAAAGATCCTTGAGGGCAGGTATAAATTTACAATATGTATGTAAAGTCTTGCATAAAGTGATGGCACTATATAAGTACATGTAATAAGTGGGAGTGGGCTACCTGTCAGAAATAGGTACCCACTACCAGAAAAAAATAAAACTCCAAAAGTGGTAGGGGGTGAAGAAAAAGCATAACTTCCCATTCTTTAGATTAAGTTTTGCTTTAACTCACTTCCTCTGAGCCCAGGTTGTTCTGGATTGGCTCACAACGTGTGACTGAACAGTGAAAAGAGAAGCAGCACATTGATGAGATCATCTCTCTGTCACTATGCTCTTCCCTCCTATAAGCATGCTTCTTGTCAGCCCATGAACTGAACCTTCCAGTGAACTTGTACAGGGACTGCAAGAGGCTATACTACTAATAAAAACCTATACTACTAATAAAGAAAAAAAAAAAAAAAAAAACATTTAAAGCCTTAGTTTAGTAAAAAAAAAAAGAAAAAAAGAATAAGTCCAGGCAAAAAAAAAAACCTTTCCCATGCAGTGGGCCTTTGTCCGCACTGCACGGGTCAACTGCTCATTTTTCACTAGGGAATTGGAGAAAGACTATACTCAACTGATCCTCTACTCCACCTGCAAATGGGGCTCCCTCACGATCCAGTGGCAGACTGTTCCTGACATCCTCACGCCAAGAACAGGTCTATGGAAGTAGTGATGTCTGGAATGTTCCACCGTACAAAACCGCTAGACCATGGGGGGGGGGGGGGGGGTCAGGAGCCACATATCTCAATACAGGTAGTGTAAGCATCTACATCTTTCTTCTTCTGTTATCAGCATCCGGTAGTAATCTGCTAAGCAGCACTCTCAGACTAGAACAGCAAATAGGGAAAATCAGGTTCCACAGTAGTGCAGACAGGAAACACGCCGATAAGAGTACAGAGAGATTAGAGGGATGACCTCATCAGTGTCCTGCTGCCCCTTCAAAGTCCAATCCTCGGATTGTGCAACTGTCTAGGACCTGATAATATAACAATGGTACATTTCTAACAGTTGAAAATAATATAGTACGTGCTGATTTTCTCATGTAGGGTCTTTGCTGTCAGATGAGAAAACATTCTAAAGCCCCATACACACGGTCGGACTTTTTCATCAATTTGGTCCGATCGGACAAGGTTGTTGAAAAATCAGACCGTGTGTATGCACCATCGGACAGTGTTCGTCGGTTTGTCCGTCGGACAAAGTCTTATCTCCTGCTGGAAAGATTTCCCTTCAACCCGGTCCGATCACACCAAATCCGAGCGTGTGTACGCTTGTCCGACCGGACAAAGTGCTACGCATGCTCAGATCACATTACAAGACCAAAGCTATTGGCTACTAGCCTCTACGTAGTCCCGTCGTAGGCAACAAACGTCACCACGTTCAGAATGATCGGATTTTCCGACAACTTTGTCCGATCGTGTGTACGCAAAACCAACATCAGACAAAGTATGACGGACATGGTCCGACGGACCTGGTCCACGGATTGTCCGCGCGTGTGTATGGGGCTTAAAAGCTGTCATGGGTATAAAGCAGAGGAATTGCTGCATTTAGAATGTGTTCTTTAATTCACAGCCTTAGAACAAGAGGGAGGCCCTGATACATGTGTTTGACAGGATACAGTCAGGAGGCTTTCAATGTTTAGTACATTATGGAGGAATTGCATTTGTTGTCAATTATATTATCTAGGATTACCATTACACATGGGCCTCACTAAGATAAAACAGATGAAATGGACTAATTTATCATATATCGAGAGAAAGAGGAGCTAAGGGGTAGCTGGAGAAATGAAAAAGGGCATTTTAGATTTGATTCACAGACAAGCGATAGTTTAGATCTAGTTTTTTTTTTATCATATAGGATACAAATGTGTTATTATATATGGAATATTATACCTTTAATTATAAATCATTAGGGTATAGATTAGAGTGGTTGTATTACTGTAGCATAGAGGTGCACCTTGGGGTCAGACATGCAAACACGACATAACCTCAAACTTTTTGGAAGATATACAAAAGATGCGACTGTGTCAAGTAAATAGATACCAAATAGGTCAGGTTTCAAAATTGCGTTTGGCCGCAAAACGGTATTAAACTACAAGATAGGGCTGCACGATTAATTCTAGTCCTAGTAGAGATTCTACTCCCCTTGCGATCTTAACGCAGCATTTTCCTAATTCAATGCAGTGAGTTCTCTGCTCACTGCTGACAGCTGTAAAAAAACAAACAAACAAAAAAAAACACAGGCAGCCTGACAAGTTTAGCTTAGGCTGAGATAAAGAGAAACATTGTAACAATTTAGTTCTTTAGATCAAAGGGATGAACTTAAAGTGGATGTAAACCCACTCTCATCCTTTCTAAACTACTGCAATATTGGTTATGTAGAAGGATATACATGCCTCCTGCATGTATACTTATCTATCAAATGTCTCCCCTCTGTCTGCTATGAGACCCGAAAAACTGCAGATTTTGTGGGTGGGTCTGTTTTCCAGGGCTCAGTGGGTGGAGTCGTGATGTCAGTAGACTCCCCGCCCACCTCTACACTCCCCTTATCAACATGAATTTTCTCCTGTGTATTTCTTACACTGAACTTCTGCTATGATCTCTAACATCCAGTCAAAACCCAGAAAAGTTCCCACATGACTTCAGCATGCCCAATCATGCTGAGGTGTGGAACAGCCAATCCTTGCATAACTGCTGAAGAAAGGAGTGGGGGTGGGAAAAAAAAAATAATGCATGTCTTAGGCTAGTGCACGAGATATGTAAATTACTTGTCAATCGCAGCAAGGGGGAAGAACAAAGTTTTCACAGTTTGTCCGTTTTATTTCACTGAAAAAAGATATGAGGATTTCTCAGAGCTGGATTAACTCTTTGTGGCAAGACTGGGCACAGCAGATCTGAAATCCCATACTCTAGATTGTGCCAGACGAAAAAAAATTTGTGTTTACATCCACTTTAAGCCTGTAAATGAAGTCAGTTTAACCACTTAAAGACTAAACCTTTTTCTGACACTTGTTGCTTACAAATTAAAATCAGTATTTTTTTTTGCTAGAAAATTACTTAGATCCCCTAAAAATTATATATTTTTTTTAACAGAGACCCTAGAGAATAAATTGGCGGTTGTTGCAATATTTTATGTCACACTGTATTTGCGCATTTAATACAAATTAATTTAAAAAAAAACTAAAAATAGTAAAGTTAGCCCAATTTTTTTGTATAATGTGAATGATGATGTTGCACCGTGAGAATCGTGATCTTTATTCTAAGCAAAAAAATCGTATTCTCATTTTGGCCAGAATCGTACAGCTCTTCTACAAGACTTAAGATTTTACAAAGGCGACAATTTATACCTCTACAGTTCATCAATATTTTTGACCTTAAGTGTATTCCTCTCACTCTGGACTGCCATTGCACAATCTGCTTTTACATATGTGCAAGGGTTCTAGGTATGCATATGTTTACACATGGGCACAGACGGGGGTTAGGCATCCTTTAAAAATTTTTTTTGTAATTATTTTACTACATTGTTTTTTTAATTATATTTTTACTTTGAATTGCTGCGGGGGTTCTCTTTATGAGGATACTTGATCTATTGTTTACCTGGCAACATATGACAGCTGTGAACCTGAAGCGCTCAGAGCAGAGCGCTTCTGGGTTCACTTTACAGAAACGAGATCTGGTGTGAGATTGGGCTGTACAGTACAGCCAGGAGTCAACTGATGAGATTACAAAACAAGCTCACAGCTTCTATTGCTAAATGTTTTCAGTGCCATGAGGTGCTGTACACATCTTTGGCAGTAAAAGGGTTAAGATATACCTGTCATAATCAGATCTCAAAAATGCTTGGTGCCTGGCTTGAAGTCAAAACTTCTAATCTGCATATTTTGTTATCAGTCAGTATTAAAACCACTGGAATAGCATGACTAGCACTTTCGGAAGAGGAGATCAGTGGCAGCCCACATTGTTTCTCTTAGTACAGGTTTCCTGTAAGGCTCAGGAAGTGACTTTTATAGAAAAACTCTGGATTTGCATATAACTTCAACTGTCTATATTTTTGGCTCTACTGATCATTTGACATACAGTTTTCAATGTTGATGCATTTTTGTCACTCTATGCCCAATTTACTGTTACTATCTGACACCTAGTGTGTTGAATAGTGCGCCCATCTTTGGTGTCAGTGGTATGAATAGTGCCCCAACATTGGTGTCAGTGGCAGGAATTATGCCCCATCATTGGCATCAGTAGCAGGAATAGTGTCCCATCGTTGGTATCAGTAGCCGGAATAGTGCCCCATCACTGGGGTCAGTGGGATGAATAGTGCCCTATCATTGGTGTCAGTGGAAGGAATGATGCCCCATCATTCGTGTCAGTAGCAGGAATAGTGCCCCATGAATGAATGAATGATTTGCATAGCGCTGCAAATACAAACTGAATCGCCTCAAGGCGCTTGGTCTGTCCTGTGTTGTCCTGCTTATTAGAAGAGGTGGGTCTCAAGTTTTTTTCCACTGGGGTCAGTGGAAGGAACAGTGTTTCGAACATTTAAACCAATGGGAGGAATAGTGCCCTTTTGTTGTTGGTATCAGTCAGAAGACCAGTGCCCCATCTTTGGTGTCCATGGGAGGAATAGTGCCCCATCTTTGGTGTCCATGGGAGGAATAGTGCCCCATCTTTGGTGTCCATGGGAGCAATAGTGCCCCATCTTTGGTGTCCATGGGAGCAATAGTGCCCCATCATTGGTGTCAGTGGAAGGAATAGTGCCCCATTATTGGTGTCAGTGGCAGAAATAGATTTCCAACATTTATATCAGTTGGAGAAATTGTGTCCCATCATTGGTGTCAGTGGGAGGAATAGTGCCCCATTGTTGATGTCAGTGAGAAGAATGATGCCTTATCAGTGTTGTCAGTGGGAGGAATAGTGCCCCATTGCTGGTGCTGCTGGGAGGAATGATGTCTTCTTGATGTTGTCAGTGGGAGGAATAGTGCCCCATGGGACCCGACCCATTGGCTGCACTTTGGAGACCACTGAGCTACAGGATTGCTTTAAAAGCTTAGTTGACCTTTGTTTCATGTTTTAAGGTGTACCTTAAAGCATGGTCGCATATTCCAACCCCCCTCCAAACTACACCCCCTTCCCTGCACAGCCAGTCTGTGAATGAACATACTACATGTTCCACCACAGCAGGGCAATGACGTCACTGCACTTAGGCCCCTTTCACACCGGGGCGGGGAGCCGCGGTGACGGTAATGCAGCGCTATATTTAGCGCTGCTTTACCGTCGTTTTAACCGCCGTATTCGGCCGCTCGCAGTGCGGTTTTATCCCCCGCGAGCAGCCGAAAAAGGGTTAAACACCCCCGCAGAGCGGCGCTTTGCGGCGGTATTGCCGCGGTCTTACCCCGGTGTCCCATTCTAATCAATGGGAAGGAGCGGTATAGGAGCGGTGAACACACCGCTCCTATACCGCTCCAAAGATGCTGCTAGCAGGACTTTTTTTGTCATCCTGCTAGCGCACCGCTCCAGTGTGAAAGCCCGCCGGCTTTCACACTGGAGTTAAAGGGGCCGGATTTTTTCATGCGAACAGGCGCTATTTTTAGCGCTGCACCGCATGAAAAACGCCCCGGTGTGAAAGGGGTTATAGTTCAATCATTACTTCCTCCTGCCCCATAACAGCAGGTCTGTACCTCCATACGGACCCGGGGCTGGGGGTAAGCAATGCACTGTTTGCGTCCCCAATGCTCTGCAAGCTTTAATGAAAAACGGCATACAACAAGTTCGACTGCACTATAAAAGGGAAGTTTAATGCTTCTGAGCATGCGTTGAATAGTTTCCGAGCATGCGTCGGGATTTTGCGTGTCGGAATTACATACACACGATTGTAAAATCCGATATCCGAAAAATTGAGAACAGGCTCTCAATCCAAAGTCCGTCGGAAATTCCGACAGAAAAAGACCGATGGGCAAACACACGGTCGGAAAATCGGATGAAAAGCTCCCATCGGACTGTTTCCATCGGAAATTCCGACCGTGTGTACGCGGCATTAGGCAGTGTGGAGGTGAAACAAAGTATGCATTGTGAATACAGGAAACAGTTTAATAACTTAATATACAGCCTGAACTTTTTTTGTGTTATTTAACAATTGTATAAAAAAAAATAAGAATAACAGGAAGATTCATAAAACAAGGTTGACTGCTGATCTAAACCAGATGGCGTAAGTCTTTGTGTGATACCACATGCAGAGGCAAATAAACTTCCCTTTACTGGAAGTTGTTCCCATGTAGAAGCTCCGAGGTCACATGTCAACCATCTATAGGTAGAAGCAGTCAGTACAGATGGGATTACTGCAGCTGACAGATTGGGAGTTTCTACTTGCAGGAACTGGGAAGTCCTGCCACCCCTAATTATCAAGGTCATAGTCATTTGCCAGCTTGTGACCCTTCCTAGTAGTAGGACTCAGTATGGGATCGCAATTATGGAACACTTTTGTTCTCTAAGTGAAACTACTGATGGCGTTTTCACACTTAAGAGTTATAAATCAATGTGAGCAGCTTTTAGGAAGGGGTGTTCTGAAGTATGGGATAGTCACAAAAGTCCAACATCTTTGGTGCTACTCTTGAGGTGACTATGTGTGTTTTTATGCATTGATGTGTGACATCAACATGCGCTGACGCACTTTTGTAATGCGTGTTTTCTTGAGCTACCATTGTCATCAATGGGCCCTTTAATCCAAGTTTGTGCATCAAAAAACTTACACTAACTTTTTCAGCCAAGGCACATTCCTCTTCAATTTTGGGTCTAATGCCCCGTACAGACGGTTGGAAATTCCGACAACAAAATCCGTCTGATTTTTTCAGACAGATTTTGTCCGACACTGGTGTTGCATACACACGGTCGGACAAAGTTGTCCGAAAATCCGATCATTCTGAACGTGGTGACGTTCGTTGCGTACGACGGAACTACGTAGAGGCTAGTAGCCAATAGCTTTGGTCTCGTAATTTGATCTGAGCATGCGTGGCACTTTGTCCGTCGGAATTCTCTACACGCGATCGGAAAAAGTCCGATGGGATTTTGTAGTCGGAAAATTTCAGAGCAGGATCTCAAATTTTTTCCGTCGGAAGTTTCAACGGAAAAAGCCCGCTAGAGCCCACACACGATCGGATTTTCCGACAACATAATCTGATCAGACTTTTTCCATCGGAATATCCGACCGTGTGTACGGGGCATAAGGGTTAGTGAGCTGCAATATATTGCATTTTCGTTCTTGTGATTTAGATACATTTTAGCATCCAAGGAGCCTTTAGCGGATGTGGGATGTGGGAAAAAGTCCGATGGAGCCCACACACGGCTGGATTTTCTGACAACATGGTCCGATCGGACATTTCCTGTCGGAATTTCCGACCGTGTGTACGGGGCATTAGGCTGGCCATGCACAAAATGATGTTGATTTGTCAATTCAACCAGTTTTTACCATACGAAAGGAAAAGGGAAATCCTACTAATTTCGTCACGTGTGTCCCTGTGCCTCTAAGGAAAGGTGGGCTCCCTTCAGGCATACCTGCTATTAATCTACCCATTATTATATGTGCTCCTACTATGGAGGCTCTGGAAATTTAGAATTAAATCTGCAGTATAAACAAATGTCCCTTGGCTTGTACTGTGGCTTACGCATATATTTGCAAATGTGTGCAAACAAAACCCTCTGTTTTTACTGTGATTTGTTAGACAGGGTCAATTTGGTTGTTTTGCAGGCTGGCTGGTAAGTGTGCTGGGAAACCTTTTGTTTGTGATGTGCATTGCCCTTCCACGTGCACCTTGCTGCAAAGTCCAGTTATAGATTGGGGTGGTTGCCACTTTTTTGTACAGTTGGATAGCGGACCCCATCTTTTCCTGCTGCCTGCCCTCATCCCTGCAAACTTAGCGTCTAGTCAGTCATTAGTCCTGGTTGCTCCTGCATACTACGTCTTCATTGAATCACTCTACATCCTGAAGCCATCTGACATGGTACGTAAACTCTCCCTCTGGGGCTGCTGGGGAACATCCCAGTTCTGGGAGTATATTATATACTCATATACTTAAAGCGGTTCTGCACTGACGTTTTTTTTTTTATTAATGTATAAAAATCATGTCTTGCTAACATCATACTCACTTGCAGTGATGATGCTTGTTATCCAGGTCCGTTTTTCCATCTAATCGATAGTTTAAAAAAATCATTCCCGGCTGATGTCATCTTGCTTGTGGGCATTTGAAGCCCACAAGCAGTCACTTCCTTGTTACAAGCAGCACGTCCGCAAATCCCACCCGAAATCTCGTGAGATTTGCAGCCATCGAGCCGAAATCTCGCGAGATTTCCGGACATCGCCCGAAATTTTGCAAGATTTCGGCTCGATGGCCGCAAATCTCGTGAGATTTCGGCTCGATGGCCGCACTGACTCCTGGGATTAATGACACCAGATCCCAGGAGACGCGGCATGACGAGGATCCCCGAACAGACCCCGCCCACCCCCGCAGGGACAGAGGAAAGCCCGGCAGCAATTACAAGGTAAGGAAAAAAAAACAAAAAACGGCCATTTAGTACTCTTTGCCAGATTTGGAAGGCAATGAGATTTACTAAAAAAGGTGTGTGCAGAACCGCTTTAACTTTACTTTCCTTATGGAGAATGAAAGTACCGGTAGGCATACTAGCCTAAAGACAAAGGTGGCTGCAACAGATGAAACGGATCTGACACCTTGCTATTTTCAGATCTGGTAAACCCTTGCAAAAGGATCAAGGAGTCGTTTTCTGTACTTGCAGAAACTTAAGCCTTAAGAAAACGAATAACTGTAATAGAGCACACAGGAGGGCGCAAACGCCTAGTGCATTACCAGAGGTTTATTGTGTTAAAAAACACACAGTAAAACGAATACTCACAAAGGTAGAGAATATATAAGAGCTGTCATACATGCTTTATATGTGTCAATAGGACTTTTCTAAATGCACAGTAATGTAGCATTAAAGCCCAACTCTGGGAATTTCAAAAAAGCTTCCCTTGCAGTGGGGCCCCCTGCAATGTGAGGGTTAAATGCTTTTTTATTCTAGTGGTAGAGGAATAAGGTATAATACTTACAATTTGTTTCGCTCCAGCAGGCTCCCTCCATCTGTGCAACTCATCTCCTGAAGCCTCTTCTCTAATGGTGGCTACATATGCTTCAATTTTATTATCCAATCGAGGTACGACTCAAATTATTAAATCAAATCAAAAAATCAAACTTCCCCTCTGATTGATTTTGACTCGATTTAGATTGAATTTGATAAAACGGAGTCGATCTGCCAGGGCAGAGAATTATCGAACGGCAGCACTGAGATACTTTGAATACATTATTTGGATCATTAGAATTATGAGATTACATAGCGGTGGTGGCTGGTAGTATATTTTTTTGGGGGGGGGGGGGGGGGAATTGGCGGCAAACAATGCACCCACAACAGCTTCCCCTGCATCTCCTCTTCGGCATCTCATGACCCGCTTCCTGATTGGCCGGGAGGAGAATCAATGTGACAATAGCGACAACAGAGTAAGCTCGTGGTGCAGTGCTCTGCACCCTGAGCCCACCCTTTTTTGAAGCCTATTAGAGCCTCTGGCTTTAATCATGTGCTTCAAAAAAAAATAAAAACCCCATTGGAATCCATTCGTCCAGCGCCCCGCATGTAAATTACTGGGGCCCTGCATTACGGGCCACCACTGTTACATAGTATCAAGCTACGGTTGATATCCTACAATTGCATGTTCCCATCATATCTTAAAGTGATTGTAAATTCTCATTTAAAAAAAAAACAAATAAATAACAACCATATTATACTTACCTACTCTGTGCAGTTGGATTTGCACAGAGCAGCCTGGATCCTCCTCTTCTCGGGTCCCTCTCTGCTCTCATGGCCCTTCACTCTGGTGAGTGCCGCCTAAGCCAGCAGCTTGCTACAGGGTCACCCAAGCCGAGTCAGAGCTCCGTGTATCCATTCAGACATGGAGCTCTGGCCCCGTCCCCTCTCTCCCCTGATTGGCTGACTGATTTTGATTGACAGACATGGGAGCCAATGGCGCAGCTGCTGTGTCTCAGCCGATCAGGAGGAGTGTCTGGGACAGCTAAGACACTCGTGGACATCGCTGCAGAGTAGAAGGGGCTCAGGTAAATGATTAGGGTGGTGCTGGGGAGGCTGCTGCACACAGAAGGTTTTTTATCTTAATGCATTAAGATAAAAAAACCTTCTGCCTTTACAACTCCTTTTACTATCGCTAGAAATCCACTTCTCCAAGTATGGCATCTCAATTAAATGGGTTGTTGACTATAGAGCGAGTATTCCTGATATAACTATTGGAAAAGAAATTGATAATTTATCAAAGCATGTATGACTACCATAAATTGATCCAGCTGGCAGTGGAAAGATGATGTTATCAAGTACAAAAAAGGGCCAAGAGCAGAGGAGAGCGCCAGTGTTGGGGAGAAGGCAATGGGGCACTGCAAGTATAGGTTTTATGCAATTCCTGTAGCTGGAATTTAAATGGTATAATTCACATGATACTTTTACCAGCCTTTTTGTGCATTCAGTTTGGTTGTGTTTAGAAAAAATTTAATTGTATGCGTTCAGGGGATGATTAGATGTTATTAACGCATGTAAACGCATGTAAGTGCAGTTGGGCCTCATTCAGACAAGCACTGACAATCATAGCCTGTGAACGAGTGCATTGGTTATGTAAATTCAGCCGTCAGATGCTTTGTGTAGGAAGCCCATTCACTCCTATTGGCATGCAGCAGCTTTCGTGGACACAGCCACTGGTCCCAATTTAACAGCCATGCAGATGCGGGTGAGCGGGGGACCATTCGGAGCCACTCTCCCACACCCACACGGCTGTCAAATAGTTTGTTTACACTTCCCAGATAATTCCGCCTGCGTTTAAATAAACCAAATGCAGAAGGATAGTGTGAATGTTGCCTAAAAAGTAGGTAAGCTCTATTCTGAAAACAGAAGATGTAAGATGTGTTTAGGGCCAGTGCTACCACTAGGCAAACTAGGCAGCCGCCTAGGGTGCCCTGCTGCCTAGGGCACCCGGCCACTGGTGTTGCTACTCTCTTCTCTCTGAAGGAAGCAACTAAGTCTCAGCATCAGCAGGCAGTTGCCGCTCTGTTCACACATAGTGTCAGAGGTGCAGTGGCGGCGGAGGACTGTGTCCCGACTCCCGAATGAATGGAAGCAAGCAAACATTCATTGATGGGCACTGGTAGGTTGCAGTGATGGGCGCTGCATTTGAGGGGCACTGGTGAGGCTGCATTGATGGGCGCTGGTGAGGCAGCATTTGATTGGCGCTGGTGAGGCAGCATTTGATTGGCGCTGGTGAGGCAGCATTTGATGGGCACTGGTGAGGCAGCATTTGATGGGCACTGGTGGGCTGCATTTGATGGGTGCTTCATTAAAAAGGTGGGGTATACATGGGCAGGGCAAATGGGGTGGAGTCAGGGGTGGAGCCAGGGGGGGGGCAAAATGAGGTTTCACCTAGGGTGTCAAAAATCCTTGCACCAGCCCTGGATGTGTTGACAATGTATTATTATTTATTCACAGCAGACTGTGTGAGCAGTATACAAGGTATACACAGATTTGATATATCAGCACTACACGTAAGCAGACTAAAAACACAAACGTCTAAACAGAGGTTCCACCACAATATTAAATCTGAATTGCAGATAGACAGAAAAACAATATTTGGGCTGGGTTCACACTAGTTCGAATTGGATGTGGGTTCCCCGCATCCAATTTGCAATAGCAGAAGATTGTGACCGGCTCTCTATGGAGCCTGTTCACATATGTCCGCAGCGGCTTCGGTGTGATTTGCACAGGAACGCTGTTTGTCTTTTGGTCCGTTTCAGGTCTGAATTCAGCCAAAAATTCAAGGCTGAAATCAGATCTGAAAAAAGGTGAATGAGGATGCACCGGACTCCTGCTGTGAGCTGCTGTGTGCAACTACATGCAGTGTTAAAAAACTTCAAGTGGTTCTAAACGCTTACATATATACCTTGCAAAGGGTCCATATACTGAATATCAGCATCTTAACCCAGCAAATTCTTTTTTGTTTTTTTTTGTTTTTTCTGAGTGGTGCACTCTGCAGAACACTATCTCATTAGGTTTAAATCTGAACACCCAAGGGGTTTCCTTTTAGAACAGCGCCACACCTACACTTTTTACTAATATAGCCAGGGAAGTAACTATCCTCTAGTAATACACAGAGGTGAAACAAATCCTCCCACATAAGCTGTACGTGTGCATCTGCAGTCTTCTACATCCGTTCAAAACCCAGAATTTATAAAGATTGTTTGAGCTGTCAGAAAAAAGGCAGAGAGCTGAATGTACACTCTGCAGAGCTCAGCGAGGAGAGCTCTGGGAGCTGATCGGGGGGAAGGGACACCCCCCACCCCCACTACACCCAGCACACTGGAATAGAGATGAGGGTGTCAAGGTGGAGGTCCCTTGCTGTCACCTTTTTTTCTCTTGGTGTCAGGAAAACATGTCAGAAGTGACTCATGCTGATAGAAGAGGAACGAAGCAGCAGAAATTACACTTAGGAGTTGATTTACAAAAGGCAGACATTGCACTTTGCAAAGTGCAGTTGCTTCAGAGCTTAGTAAATGAGGTAAAGCTTCACTTTGCAAAGATTACCCAATCACATGCAAGGAAAATTTCAAAAACAGAATTTTTGGTTGCACATGATTGGATGATGGAAGTAAGCAGAACTTCTGCTCAGTTACTAAGCTCTGGAGCAACTGCACAATTTTCATTTAGTAAATCAACCCCTTAGTGCTCTTAATTGAAGTACACACTATAGAGGGATGCTTTCTTTATATTTCATGTCTGAGGTTAACAACCACCCCCAGGTAGGATCATACTCCATTGCCAGTGTAGATGCAAATCATGATCAGCATAGCAGGTCTCCATCTCTAAACTGACATCACTACAAAACAAGCTAAAACAAGCTACATAAAGCATTTTATGAGCACAACTTCATTTAGGTAAGGCAACACAGGCGCAAACCAGAATCTTACCTTTCCCCACTCTCCGGCCTTCCATTTCGGACATCGCCCCCCTCGGCACTTCTTCCGCGTGTTTGGCTTTGCAAGGTGTTTACAGTATTCGTGTTCAATGTTGGTTCCATCTTTGGCCACACAGTAGGTGGCTCTGGTCTTAACGCCTCTTCCACAGGATACAGAACACTGCAAGGCAACACAAAATAAACATTACCAACTGAGCTTGTCTACCGGGGTGGATAGACCAAGAAGCAATTCCAAAAACAGTTATGTCCTGTACACACAAGCGGATTTTCTGACATTAAAATCCATTGGATTATTTCCGACGGATGTTGGCTCAAACTTGTCATACAGTCACACAAAGTTGGTCGGAAATTCCGAACGTCAAGGACGCGGTGACGTGCAATACGTACGACGACCCAAGAAAAATGAAGTTCTATTGCCAGTGCTGCTCTTCTGCTTGATTCCGAGCATGCGTGGCACTTTGTGCGTCGGAATTGTGTACAGACGATCGGAATTTCTGACAACGGATTTCGTTTTTTGGAAAATTTGAGAAAATTTTGATGGAGCCTACACACGGTCGGAATTTCCAACAACAAGGTCCTATCACACATTTTCCATCGGAAAATCCTATCGTGTGTACAGGGCATTAGAGTATTTTTTACTTCTTGTTTTATTCTATCAAATATATATATATAATAAAGGTGTAAGTGGGGGAATGGAGCACAAGCACATAAGGTGGATAACGGAACTGTATAAGAAAAATGAGGATGGTATTATGTAATGTTGTCTGATATTAAGGCACATCATAGCAAACGCAACCCTTTAATTTTTTTAGAACACGTAATTAAAATACTGATCTGAAACTGGACATCTGTCAATTCATAGTTGACAATATCCCTCAAAATTTAGAGGGGAGCCAACTATGGATCTGTGTATTAGTTATTAAGGGCAAGAATGAAAAGAGAAATTCGGAAAGCTGAACTTCAATCAGATAATAAAGAAGAAGTATGGCCAAAGCTTTTGTGGCCATACTTCTCCTATGGATCATAGGAGTGCAGTTCGTTCTGCATTCCTGTGACCCATTTTCATCTGACAGTGGTCGGGATCCACCCAGAAGCCTGAAACCCACACCGGTCAGCCTCTCCATGATCCCTCGTGAGCCTGAGCAAGCCCCTCCCACCCCATTCACAGCCCAACGCTCCAGTGAGTACTGGAGGGGAGAGCAGAGAGCCGGTGACCACCAGTTAGGGCTCTCTGCTCAGAGGGGAGGGGGAGAACTGAGCGATCAGTGGTGTTTGATTGCTCAGTTCCCACTGCAGAGACAGCGGGGAACAGATGCAGCAATGGATGCTGCATCCACCTAGGTGGGTATAAATGTTTTTTTTTTTTTTACAATCCTGACCATAGGGTCTATTTATAAAAAACAAAAAATATCCGTCATGGATATTCACATTCATTTGCCTATTCTGTTTATTTCTAAGGATCGTCAGCTCTATCTAGCGGCCATTATGCAATATTTTCCTGACTTGGAGTACTGCACTATAGCCACTAGATGAAGCTGATGATCACAAAATATGAATGTATTAGGCAAAATATGGGGATTATTCTGGACAGTTATGCAAATGCTTGAGACATTCGCACAGCAGATGTTTTACAAACAGACCCAAAGTAATGCAGTTATGTACTGTAAATAATATACGATCACCAAGTATATTATTAAATGTAGCTATGGTAAACACCTGAATATGGCTTGCTATCAGCTTGTTGCAGTCTGCACTAATGCCACGTACACACAATCGGAAATTCCGCCAGCAAAAGTCCGATGAGAGCTTTTGGTCGGAAAATGCAACCGTGTGTATGCTCCATCCGAATTCCAGCCAGCTAAAGATTGAGAGCAGGTTCTCAATTTTTCGGTCGGAAAAAAGTTATGATCGGAAATGCCGATCGTCTATACCAATTCCGATGTGCAAAATTCCTATGCATGCTCGGAAACAATTCGACGCATGCTCGGAAGCATTGAACTTCCTTTTCTCGGCTTGTCATAGTGTCGTATGTCACCGCGTTCTTGGCGGTCGAAAGTTCAGTGAACTTTTGTGTGACCGTGTGTATGCAAGCCAAGCTTGAGCGGAATCCCGTCGGAAAAACCACCCAGGATTTTTCCGATGGAAAATCCGCTCGTGTGTACGCGGCATTAGAATGAAGAGGGAGGAGCAGCCTAAGAGCAGGTCAGGTGAGCGGCAATGCACATGTGCTACCAGGAGAAGTGAGCAGAGGATGAGCCCATCAGTGCTCTTCTGCTCCTTCACTGTCCTATCACAGCCTGTGGGCAAGTGTGTGACCTGGCTGTATTGCTTACCTGCAGCAGAAAAAAGCCAGGTCACCAGTCTTGCTCTGCTGTCTTGACAAGTAAAACAACTCCCATATATACATGCCTGGAGTTCAGCTTAAGGCTGGATTCACACCTATGCATTTTTGGTGCTTTTTGCATTTTGCAGATTTGCACTACAGTCCATTTAACATGGTTTCCTATGGAACACATTCTGTAGTGCAAATCTGCGAAATGTAAAAAGCACTAGAAATGCATAGATGTGAATCCAGCCTTAAAGGGTAACTCCACTTTCGTGGGGGGAAAAAAATATATCAAATAAAGAAAAAATAATATAGCGTGTACAATTGCAATACAAGTCATATTGCAATTAAATGTTATTAAAAATGACCTTTCTTTTTCAATCTGCAGCCACTGTAATTTTCTATAAATACATTGCAATATGGCTACATGGAGTTGTTCTGTACACAGAATGTGTACTGACCACTCCCCAGAAACATAATTTCCTGCTTGTGTAATTGGCTCACCAATTTTCCCAGAAGTCTGCCTAAGATACAAGTCAGATTTCAGGCATCCCCTGCAACAAAAATGTAATTTTTGGCGAGATTTTTCCAATAGGAAGACATCTAAAGGGATGCAGGCCCTGCAGCTTTCATCATTAGTGCCCTGCAGCTGCCACAGCTGACTGATAATTATGAAACCACTCCCATTAGACCCACTAAGCTCAGAGGCACAGACAAACGCACATGGATTTCTTCAGAATAACAAAAGGTAGGAATCTGCAACAAAGGTTGTTATAATTCTTGCAATGTACATAGATCACCCAGAGGGGAATGTTTTTTTATTAACAAAAGTGGAGTTACGCTTTAAGGAAAACAAGTAGGATACATTATATCCCGCAACACAGGGAAAAAAACAATTGTGTTATCTTGTTAGCTATATTCTCACCATCCCAGCACCACCAAGCAACCCTTCTGAATAGGTTCACTGAACATTTTCAGTTCTGAACACTTATGGCATGCCGACACCGAACAAATTCACTTTGATTCCTTATAAGGCTCCTCGAAAAGATGTTGGAATCAAAAGAGTTGTGTGTCGTGACAGAGATTAGCCATGACAGCTGCTTGTAGCGAAGGCCTCCTGCTCAGCATGGTGCATCTTGCTCCCCTCTATGAATCACCAAGATTCTGCATGACTTTCTTGGACCGAGCTGTCCCAGAATTCATTGCTGGAACAAATATTATTCTGAGTAGTTTACATATTGTACTTTTTTTTTTTTTTACTGCAGAAATAAAACATCAAAGGAGAAAAAGCTGCTGAATAGAAAGTGCCCAATCGCCAAGCCCATCTCCTGCTCTTGACATTGCCACTTACACTCACTGCTGTGCTTTTATCAGTAGAAGAATGCTATTTGGTATGGTCAGTAAACCGCATCATTGGATAGGCAAATACAATGTTCAGAAAGATCAAATATAATTAGATATGTCAGGCCAGTCACAGGAAGACAGTCTTAGTAATCATTAAATATACTGGTAAATGACGTGAAAGGAACAATTACAAATCAAATCTAATATCCTTTATATCCGCGCAGTGACGGGCTCCCCGTTGTTACACTTGTGTTTGCAATTTTCAGATGGCATGCTATAGTTCCCACGTGGGCTGGAAAGGTTTAACTTAGGGTAACTTAGGAACAGCTATATAGTTATAGCAGTCGCCATGTGTGTCTTAAAGGAGCCATTGCATAATATTTTCAATGGCATCTTCCCCAGAAGCATATACTTTCCTTTGCTGCCCCTTTACTCAGTTCAGCTGTTGGGAGCAAAGCAGCCCAAGCCCTGTGTAAGTTCCATGTTGCTTTAGTCTGGGCATAGGGCTTCCTTCTTGCCCCATGTGACAGTACTGGGCCAATCATCTAGCACTAGCAGGGCAGCTGATAAGGCAGTGCAGCCAGCCCTCCTGTACCGGGCCCAGGCCCCATCAGTACAAAAAGGGGGCCTGGGCACCTACTGAGCAGGAAGGTCAGCTGTACTGCCTTCTGCTGACTCTTATGGCTCCTCCTGCTTCTCCTCCTTTTTCTCCCTCCATCTGCACTGCAGGGGATCGGAATCTGCACTCCCCACCCCTGTTATGCATTTTAGCAAAAATATCATTTGAGGCGGGGGAGCTCTGTCAGGTAGGCTATACAGGGCCCTGTGATTTCCAACAGTGCAACACTAGTGCAAAAAACAACATTTAGACCTAGAAATAACTGGTATCTTCTTTTCTCCAGGTGGCTGAATGGAGTGGTGGACAGCAAAGGTAAGGAAAGTATGTGTTGCTGGGGGGCAGATTACAGCAGCTTCCACCACAGCGGCTTCCCTCCTCCCCTCAGCTGCCAATATGATCGATTCATCTCTCGGCCAACCAGGTCTTAAGACCCAATTCCTGATTGGCTGGGAGGAGAATCAGAAAGACAAAAGCGAATAATAATTCGCTATTGTCACACAACTGGGTGGGCTCAGGGCACAGTGCACTACGCCATTGAAATCCATCGCCCGGCAGATTAGGGGCCAGTTGCATGGATTAGGGGGGTGGCGCCCCTAATGGACGGGCCACCACTGGCCAGCAGACAGGCAGCACTCATAGCATAAAAATACATTTTTCAAGTAAGTGTTGTGGAACTAGGGGTGCAAAGCTGTGTTAAGCACTGAAAACTGCTATTCTAACACTCATAATTAAGAACCACCTTGACTGTTTCCCAATTAAGGATGAGCTTGGTTTGGTCTGAATCCAGACGTTAGCTGTATTGCTAGACTAATAAGCTGTTGGCAGGAGATTCCCCACCCCACAGCTGCATGTATACACAGTGGTGGGGATGCCGTTAACATCATTGACCTAATATGGCCACATGGTTACATTCAGACAATGATGCTGTCCATTTATAGCCATGTGGGCCCGCAGCTGAATGTAGCCAAGGGGTGGGCGATCTTCCTCTTACAGCTCATAGGGCCGGCAGGGATGGGATCATGTTACAGCATCCCAAAGGCTTGGCTGAACTGGGTTCAGACTGAGCTGGGATCTAAACCCAGCTAATCATTCGTTCACCATGACAGATAATCATGGTGAATACATGGGTTTGTTTACAAACAAACCTATCAGTTTAGCTGCCACTGTTCCATGGATAGGGAAAGGCACATTGACAGCTACAGTCAGCACAGTAGTGCTAATAGGGCTTGATGTTTCAACCCCAAAGGTATATCAGCACTCATGATGTTGGGATTGGTATGGTAAAAAGGGGAGGGTGGGTATGTCAGGTGGGTAGCCTCCTGTTTTGACATTTCGCCAATGAGCACACTACGTCTCCTTAAGGGCGCGGCAGTGATTTTTGGCATTCCAGGTACACCCTACACAGTGCAAGTTATGAAATTAAAACATTTTTAAAAGTTGATTATATGTAAATATATATGTAAATCAAGGAACAAAGTTTTGTTGTTTTCTCAGCGTGTAATAAAGAGAAAATTAGTAGAGCATTTATTAAAACAAAACAGTATACCAAATAAGAGTCTTATTTTGCCTTAAAAAAATTATTTAGGTAGGGTACTAAGGCATAGCGTTATTGTTCAGTGAACTTAGACGTAGTGATGCTGATATAAATGGTTTGGGCATCTAGCCTTTAATGAACTCTTATCACGAAAAGGTTAACGGCATAAATTCTCCATGGAGATCATGGAGCCAACTATGATTTGCCATTATATTAGAAACAAATGGATTGCCATAACCCTAGCTGTGCCCTTTTCAGGTAGTGTCCTTTTAAACATCCCCTGGAGTACCCAGTTTCTATTTTCATCTTATGTCTAGCTCCGTCTTTGATAAAAAAAAAAAAATAAAGTTTAGGTCCTCAGAGACGATACACATTCCGTCCATTCATCATTCAGCTAAATCCAATATGTTTCCACTTCCCCTAATCTGTTTCTTCCTTTCTAGTCAAAACCCTTAAACAAAACAAACAGGATTGGAATTGGGCAAATGCCGACAGCAGTAACAGTGCCTTTCTGCGCTTTTAATTGAATGGGGAAAGGAAAAATCTGAAAGTACAGTAAA
Source organism: Lithobates sylvaticus (assembly GCA_028564925.1). NCBI lineage: Eukaryota > Metazoa > Chordata > Amphibia > Anura > Ranidae > Lithobates > Lithobates sylvaticus. Next base: position 43,328,546 of record CM053032.1, on the reverse strand, counting down.
AGATTTCAAACAGATGGCAGAGCAGGATTATGTATTACAGTGTTGATGAGGAGATAGCATGTTTATTTTACATTAGTTAACACTGTTTCTGAACGGCCTTTCATTGAAATCACCTTCCTACCATGTATATTCATTTGCTGATGAAGGGTGGGATAGATTTATCTGGGGACTTTTGCCTCATCATGCTCCGCCATGTTATACTTAACTTACAGGTAAAGGTGAACTTTGAAAGGAAATCTATGCTTATAGGATTAATCAGACTGTGAGCTCTTCCAAAATTAGTTTGTGCTGTAAATTTCCTCCAGCATTGCTCCTGTTTCTTCCTGTTGGAGGCTGCCATTTTGCTGAAGCCCAGAGCTCCTGAACAGCAGTTAATCTTTAGTGAAGAGGGCAACAAAGCATGAGCAGAGCAGGGTCAGATTACTGGATTTTAAACAATATAGGCACTTTTTTTAAAGTTTCAGATAGCTGTACCTACAAAAGGAGCCAGCCTAAAGGGATCTATCAGGACTTAAAAAATAACTAAACATTGTTTTTGTTTTTTGTTGAAGAATCGCTCTCCCTGGGGGCACTAATGTGGGTGCCCTACCATGTCCTGCTGCTGTGTCTGTAGACCGACAGCAGGACTCAGCCCCCGCCCCCCAGCTCCTGCATCATTGGATCAGATTGACAGCAGCAGGAGCCAATGGCTGTGCTTCTATCAATCTATCCAAACAGGACCAGAGACACTGGCTGGAGTGGGTGTGCTCGTTCTCGGCACTGGAAAGGTTTTTCACCTTAATGCATAGAATTCATTAAGGTGAAAGATCACGTGGGACCAACCTTTCTGTCTTCTCTTATATGGACCTACTCTGTTTCGCTTGGTTCTTGTTTTGTGTTATTTTGTTTTATTTTATTTCTATTATTCCTAAAAAAACGAATAAAAAGATATTTGCAAAAAAAAAAAAAAAAGAAAGATCACAAGGGTTTACAACCCCTTTAACCCCTTTAATTTTCTGACTAAAGGTCTCCAGCCAATACGGTACATTTAACCATATGTGAAGATAGTTAGAAAGATGACTGTAGTATTTTTCAAACCAGAAAGACACTATATAGAAAACTATGTTGACAGTCCTTCAAATTCACGTTCAGATGTGTTTTTTTTATTTTTAGTGAACGGTCCTTCAGTACTACAGCAAGGCATTTTAGACAGCCATTAATTTCCAGGCTCTGAAACACTCCCCCGGCCTCGGTGCAAAAAAACAGCTCCATAAAGAGATAGTTTCATGAGTTTGTGGAGGAAATAAAGTGGTCACTACAGAACTCGGACCTCAACCCTATAGAAATACTTTTGGATGAACTGGAAAGCCAACTGCAAGCCAGATCTTCTTACCCAACAACAGTACCTGACTTCTCTAACAGGTGGAGACTGTTAAAGTTGCAAAGCAGAGGTGACAATCTATATTAATTGGATGGGGATGCTACACAAGCTCATAAAGGTTGTGACAATGCGAGGCCCCGCCACTGTGTAAATGATTGTAAAAAGGATGTAGGGTTCACACTTATGCAGAATGCAAGACTTCGGAGTATCGTTTATGAGCAGAGAAAACAATTTTTACACCTTTCTCCGGATTTTGGTATTTCCGGATTGGGCTCTGTAGTTTGAACATTTCAAAGTGCTTTGGGAGGGAAGACATCTCCAAACCAGTGTCTAAATCTTCTTGAAGACCAAAAAGATGTATGTCCAGGTGCACACGACCCTTAAAATGAAGGCTTGGGTATACCTCAGTGCTCCAGCCAGGAGGGAGGTGTGCTCCTTTTCGAAGACAGGTGTGTGATCCTGTCTAGAGACAAGGGCGCTCCACTGAGGAGTACTCCATGGGGGAGGGATTCCATGCCCATCAGACTGAGAAAGCTGGGAAAGTTGAGAGCGTCTGGGAGACTGAGAGAGCTAAGGCAACAAGGAGACAAGGGACTGATGAAATTTGTAGGTCTCAGAGGAGTGAGATAGCCAGAGGGTATCTGAAGAGCCCCTATTTAGAGGCCTGGAGTGGACCTGTGCAGCAAGGTGCTGTAACCAAGGCTGAGTGAGCCAAGAGAACCAGGAGAGCTGAGCAATACAGTCAGAGGGACTGGTAAAAAGAGCAGCAGTTCTGCTGAAGCGTAGCCAAGTGGTTTAGCATTTCCTGTTTTGCTGATAATGCTTTGTTGAACTGAAACCCCTGCTTGAGAGAAATTCTGATGTGAAAGACTTTGTTTTCTTTATATTTGTTTAATAAAAGTGGGCTGCCATGCCCTTAAACTGCAGTTTGGACTGACATGACTCACTAAAAAATGCATCTACCACATGAGCTTAATCACCCCATATCACAAGATGTAATAGTCAGGTGTCCACAACGTTTTGGTCATAAAGTAAATTCTATCACATGCGTTTTAATTAAACATGTAACATGTTCAGAGAAACACAAATTAACACTCAAGCCTTACATCAGACATGCCATTGTGGCACATCCAACCATCGCTGTGTCACCCTACCTCTGCAGTGAGACACTCTGAAAAACCTGAATTTCCAAGTATGGGACACTTCTTCCACAATGCAGTGCTATTCCCAAACATGATCTCTGTCAAGTGCCCTATGCAGATACAGACCTTTAGAAAATAATGCCGCGTACACACGATCGGAATTCTCGTCGGAAAAAGCTCTGATGGTTTTCTCGACGGAATTCCGCTCAAACTGTCTTGCCTACACACGGTCACACCAAATTCCGACCGTCAAGAATGCGGTGACGTACAACACTACAACGAGCCGAGTTCAATGCTTCCGAGCATGCGTCAAATTGTTTCCGAGCATGCGTAGGAATTTTGCGTGTTAGAATTGCTACAGACGAACGGAATTTCCGATACAAACCTTTTCCGTCTGAAAAATTTAGAACATGCTCTCAATTTTTTGTTGTCGGAAATTTAGCCAGCAAAATTCTGATGGAGCCTACACACGGACGCATTTTCCGATGAAAACCTCTCATCGGTCTTTTTCTGGCCGGAATTATGATCGTGTGTACGCGGCATTAGTGTTTGCATGCAGGGTCCTCAGGGGGCTTCAGGGGTGGATTTGGGAGATGGCTCTGCAAAGGTATTATGTGGCTCCTTAGAGTGCATATTGTACTGTTTTAGCATTACTTTGCTTCCTCTAAACATGTTACCAGTTTATTTGGAAAAGGACTGCAGTACTTCAATATAACACCTTCCCTGGGTAAGTGGGGTCTGAGAGTTTAATGGGGAATTTCTAAGCTTCATATGCACCAAAATATCTCTATGTGTTTACAATGTACTTGACAAATCTAATAAAAATGTGTTCTCTTGAAAATAACAATGTTTAATTTTTTTTCCAGGTATGCGCAGTAAGATTGGATGCAGGATACCTTTTTTCAGCATGTGCGTGCCATATGTAGAGAAAACAGCATTACAGTTAAAGCACAGTAATTTATGAGCCCATATGTCATGTAGATGCTTTTCATCTTAAAGGCACAAGTAGGGCAATCTGATGTTATAATTTTCCAAGAACTGTTGAATCATCTCACTGAAACTATTTTATAACAAGCCTGTCAAACGTGATAGTGAAAGTCAGAATGACAAATCTGCTTATTACATATTCTTTAGCAGAAACATTCTCCTACTTTGTGCCCCCTATCGAAGTACAGACATGCTGCCCCTTCGAAAATCCTAAGCCCCACCACCTGCAATAAGCTTATTACATATTCCTTAGCATAAGCATTCTCCTACTTTGTGCTGCCTATCGAAGTACAGACATGCTGCCCCTTCGACAATCCTAAGCCCCACCACCTGCAATAAGCTTATTACATATTCCTTAGCATAAGCATTCGCCTACTTTGTGCCACCTATCGAAGTACAGACATGCTGCCTTTGACAATCCTAAGCCCTACCACCAGCAATAAGCCACCCCTAGAGGGCAGATTTCAAAGTGCTTTGGGAGGAAAGACATCTTCAAACCAGTGTCTAGGTCTACTTGACAACCAAAAAGATGTGTGTCCAGGTGCACACAGCCCCTATAATGAGATGAGATTATCAACTTGCACAGGAAGGAATGGCCTTGTTACTAAGCATTTGGATGTTGATGCCCTACCATTTTGTTTAGCCAAGCTTACTAGGCAAAAATGGGAGTGGTTAATTAAAAAAAGGGGAGTTGTCAATTTGAATAAGGGCATGTCTTTCATGAAAACTAGAAGAATACAATATTTTTCCCTTTAGAGATCCTGTAATCAGGCTACTATGAAGAACATCAAAGTGAATACATTATTCTCTTTTTCTCTCTCTGCATAATAATATCAAAGTGTGAAAAGGGACTGTAGCAACTGATAAGTTCTGACTAAAGTTGGTTATCCCTACACAGTGACCTCTCATAGATAACTTTTTTTTGCCCTACTGATAAATGACCACCTCCAACCAGAGCCCCGGTACAGAAGACCTGGCCTCCAGCGTATGGAAGATTTCCTGGGGATGGGGGATGAGCCACAAGATCAAAGTAGGGAGGACAGGGGTTGCAGTATTCGTCACACCACACAGGTGCCGAGTGTACTGCTTTGATACTAGATGTTCACGTCTTCATGAGATGTACATCATTTTGGGTGACCATGGGAGATTTAGCAGAGCTCTCAGGAGACTGGCAAACAACCCCAAATATTGGGTAACTTGACATCTATTCCTCTAATCCATTTCTAGAGCTGGATTCTCCACTAGGCACAGTAGGCCTTTGCCTAAAATGTACAACTAAAGGCAAAACTTTATTTAGTTTTGGACAGAGTGGAGATGGATTAGAACACCTGTCAGTTTTTATTGCTGTCTGTGTCCCCATTAGGGAGATTCACCCTCTCTATATGTGCTGTTTACCATTATCATTGAAAGTGAAAATAAAAGAAAATCCCACATTTTGGGTTATCCCCAGAAACGTAATAGAGGGGAATCTTCCAATAGGGACACTAATTTTGGTGATCTGGAGATTAGAGATTCCCTTAATTTGCAGGGATTTCCTCTTCCCGTTTTGGTTATAGGACAGGAAGTGAAGGGAAATCTCTGCAATGGGACACAGATGACAAAAAATAAACTAACCGGTATAACCCTCCCTTACTTTATCGAAAAAAAGAGAAAAGTTTTGCTTATAGTTTTACTTTATGAGCACAGAGGTGAAAAGTTGGCTTTTCCCCATATATTTTCTGGCCACACACTTCTTCCTACTATCAAAAGAAATACAGGAAGGCTGCATGTATTCAAATAAAATCTATGTCTTCAGAATTGATGCTGTCAGTTATCAATCTAAACTCTTACTTATTTTCCCACAGGTTTTCTTTAAGGGAAGTAGCTTTTGGAAAGAATCTACAGCAGCTGGCACACAAAGTATTTTGTACAGCTCACTTTAGTCAAGGATAAATGATTGCAGTTACATTACGCAGAACATTAGGCCACATTCTCTAAAAAAAAAAAAGACGACGCAAGCTAAGGATTGAGTGATCATGGGTCTTCCAGATTTCAGTCCTTGCGTTTTAAGCAGTGTTACAGTGTCACTGGAGGCCTCTGGGGAAGTGAATGATTTATGACGTTATTACAGTACATATTAGGAGTGGCTCTTCATCTAGCTGGGAAACAAACATCCAAGTACTCACTTTCATAAAATTCCTGCATCTGTTGCTAGTAAAAGTTTAGGGGAAATTTACTGGTTACCGTGTACATACACAGCAAATGTTTAGCTCTAAAAAACTAAATTCTAGATATGGTGGATACATATATACCACCCCTCTTCATACAAATACACTATATGGTCAAACATTTGTGAATATCTGAGTGCCAGAGGTATATATAAGTTTACAGAATTTTCTGAAACAGTGGCCATTAATAAAAAAGCATATAGAGTAATATAGAGTTGGCACACCACTTTGCAGGTATAACAGCCTCCATTTTTCTGGGAAGGCTTTCCACAAGATTTTTGAGTGCATCTGTGGGAATTCCCATCTATTCAGCAGCAAGAGCATTTGTGAGGAAAGCTACTGGTATTGGGTAAGAAGACCTTCTTCGCAGTTGACATTAAAAATCATTACAAATGTGTTCAGTAGTGTTATGCCCCGTACACAGGGTCGGACAATCCGTCGGATTTTGGCCGAAACTTGTCTTGCATACACACGGTCGCACAAAGTTGTTGGAAAATTTGATCATTCAGAACGAGGTGACATAAAAAACGTACGACGGGACTACGTAGAGGCCAGTAGCCAATAGCTTTTGTCTCCAAATTTTTTCTGAGCATGCGTGGCACTTTGTGCGTCGGAATTCTCTACACACGATCGGAAAAAGTCTGATCGGATTTTGTTGTCGGAAAATTTTAGATCCAGCTCTCAAACTTTTCCGACGGAAAAATTCCGATAGAGCCCACACACGATCGGATTTTCCGACAACATAATCCGTTCAGACTTTTTCCGTCTGAATTTCCGACCGTGTGTGCAGGGCATTAAGGTTAGGACTCGAGTTCCTTTTACACCAAACTTATCAAACTATGTCTTTGTACATAAGGCCACAGTCATGGTGGAATAGAAAAGGTCCTTTCCAAAATTGTTTTTACAAGGTTGGAAGTGCACAGTTCTAAAAAATGCCTTTGTATGTTATAGCATTAAATGGTTAGGTCACCTTTTCAGAAAAAAATTTAAAAGGTGAACTTACACCCTCCTCAGCCCCGGCCTTGCTGTACTCACCTCCATTGGTAATAATCTATCAGTGCCCATGCAGCCGATGTAGGGGTCCAGGGATTTGAAATCCCTGCTCTTCTTCTTGTTCTTTCTTTAGGGGCTCCAGGGTGGATCAGAGAGAATCCAATTGGTCAGCACCGACACATGACTACTTTAACCAAACAAAATTGCTCTGATTCATTCCAGAAGTTCTACAGAAGTAAAGGAGAAGGAGATTTCAAATCCCTGGACTGCTACACTGGCTGTGTGGGCACTGACAGCACATTACCCACAGGGGTAAGTACAGCAGGGACCGGGGGAGAAGAAGGGTGTAGAGTGTTAGTTCACCTTTTCATTTTTTTCTGAAAAGGTACGCTTACACTTTACAGTACCCTTCACTGGAAACACCTGAACTCATTTGGAGGAGTCCCGTGCACTTTTGGGCATATAGTGTAGATTTTCATAATATTACTGATAACTCATAATTTGTATAAAAGGAATTATACTAAAAAACATTATACAATTATGTTACTTTTTAAAGTTTGTCTTCAGTTGTTAGTTTGCCTGATCTGGTCATTTGACTGATTTGCCTGATTGTAGAACAGTCTTATGTCTGTTAGCTTCTCCTTGACTCTTACTAGCTGAGCCTGCATAGGGAAAAAAGAATGGACTGGATGTTTCCAGACTAATGCCCCGTACACACGGTCGGAAATTCCGACGGAAAATGTCCGATCGGGCCATGTTGTCGGAAAATCCGACCGTGTGTGGGCTCCATCGGACTTTTTCCGTCGGAAAATATTTGAGATCCTGCTCTCAAATTTTCCAACAACAAAATCCGATCTGACTTTTTCCGATCGTGTGTATAGAATTCCGACGGACAAAGCTGCCACGCATGCTCAGATCAAATTAGGAGACCAAACCTATTGGCTAATAGCCTCTACGTAGTTCCATCGTACGCAGCGAACGTCACCACGTTCAGAATGATCAGATTTTCCGACAACTTTGTCCGACCATGTGTATGCAACACCAGTGTCGGACAAAATCTGTTGGAAAAAATCAGACGGATTTTGTGGTCGGAATTTCCAACCGTGTGTACGGGGCATAACTGTTATTGTCCCACCATTCCTCTTTTCAAGAGGCCAAGATTGCACCTGAGCACCTCCCCTTCTCCTTGTCCTGATCCATGTGCATACATGAATGTTTGTATGGCTGTTTGTGATTAGTCATATTTTGTGTGCACAGGCTGCCACCATCTAGTGTCTGTAGACATGATAAGGATATGCATCAACATGGAACAATAACAATTGGAACAGGACGCTAATGCATGCCCAAAGACATACTGCGACCTCTGCAGACACCTTCTAGCTGATCAATCTCTCAGTAAAAAACTGATCATCTGAAATAGATTTTGAAAGTCTATCCTTATTGTCTTTAGCTAAGGGAAGGAATTTCCCCTCTGTGTGTTTTCTTGGTTGAAACCATCATGCATTTTTGGCTAGATATTTTGCAGGGCCTGTTTTTGGGGTTGTTGGCTCTTCTGACGATTTTATCATATCTATGGCTAACCTAAAGCTGGCCATACACTTAGATTATCTGCAGATTTTCTATGGTTAGATGGAAAAAGTGGAAGATTCCTCCATCTACACAGTTTAGTGAACATGGAGAGCACTTTTTCCATCTAACCATAGAAAATCTGCAGATAATCTATAGGTGTATGGCCAGCTTAAGTTAGAAACCAATTGTAATAATTGGTTGCTATGAACATCACAATTTTTTAGAGTGACTGAAAATATACAATGCACGGATATACAGCACTGGCTCAACTAAAGAGGTAAGAGCAAAATAAACACTTGCTTGCCTTAATGGTGTATTACTGAATACCACCGAAATACAATTTCCAATACAATACAATGAAGTGTGTATATGAATGTGATACAATATCAGATTTTACCACCAAGTGGCATTCTAGGTGAACTTCGTAACTGTAGGTTCCTAGGAGAATATACCAACTTCTCAAGAGGAGTGCCCATTGTGTTACTATGTAGCATGGAACAACATGCCCCCCATATAATAGTATCTTAGAATAATGTGGTTCCCAATATAATGCAATAAAATAGTCTGAGAATGTAAAGCACAAGCTAAAGACTGACCATGTCTTACAAGCCTACAGGTATTAATTAATAGGTTACTTGTACACTCAAACATAATGCAAACTCTTTAGATATTTAAAGGTATTATGTGGATATAGAAATTACGAGGTAAGTGTGCTAAAGGTTAAAAAAAATCATAAAACACTCAATGCAGCTCAGATAATGGAAAAACGTTAACGTAAACATCTTATTATTGGAATAGACCAGTGGAGAGCTGGATACCCTGGTGTAGATCAGTGGGCATCTAGACTGATGTGAAGGTTTGTCAGTAGGCAACACTCTAATTTACAGAAGCCATAGTTTTGTAAAAACACGCCGACAGTTGTAAAAAGAGGAGCACCGGAGCAATATAACGGTCCACATATAGTTCATTATTTGTAATGCTCATTTAAAAGCCAACTCGTTTCAGAGGCCCCCTTCATCGGGCGTGAGGTACTCTGGATTCAATGGGATCTGGACAAGAAGGGGAAAGTTAATGTAAACAGTAAGTTGCCTGCTCCAGTGGCTGGTTTGGCTGACAAACCAACAAACCAGTGACTGACAATTCCTTATTTGTCTCTTTAAATCGACAATACAATTATTAGTCTATATTTGCACTCTTATATTGGTCTGTTGCTCATTTTTACATCTTTGGACAGATTTCTGCAAAAGCCAAATTGAGTTCAAGCAAACCTGGCCTATGTGCACTGGGTATATAATGAAAAAATAATACAGAGTGGTTACATTTATTGAAATGCTGGTGCAATAATCGAAACACAAAGGTGTATAACTATACAATTGTAAATGTACTGAGTGCTAAAGTGCAAAGTCACGTGATGTGACGATACGTGTCGGGTTTGGAGCAATAGGCGGAACTGTAAGTGATGGAAGTATACGTGCTCGTGGAGTGTTACCTGTGTCTTTAGACTAAAAAAAGTGAGCGTATCTATGTTTACGTTTTAATAAATTGGCATATTTTAAATGGGATTACGCTATTGGAATCTTCCTTCCATTTTCCTACCTCCCTAAACTGAGTTTACTAGAGGAGAAGGTTACACCATGGTCCATCTCTGTAAAGACCAAAGAGGGACCCTCTGAGGACTGCTGCATTTGATCCATTCATACTGTAACCTTACAGCAGTAAGGTGAGGGGCTTGTACACATTCAGGACTGGCCTGGCATCAGCTATTTTTTTCTATTGAAGGTGGAGGGATATACCACTCATCTCAACATTGTTTGATTGTCACAGTATTTTTTGGGACTGTGTTTACACGTTTAAGATACTCTAATCTATGTACATTGGGCTTTTTCATTTATATTTATGTTCATTATTGCTATATGCTATCAACCATTTCAAGACTGCACGTTAGTAATATTTCACTGTTTTATCATTATGTGATTGGTTCCAAATTGCCCCCATCAGGTATTGATGATTACTATTTGTGGAAAAAATTTGTTTCCCTTTGCACTTTAGCACTTAGAAAGTTTACAATTGTAAAGTTATACACCTTGTGTTTTGATTATTGCACCAGCACTTCATTATAGTAATTTTAGAGGGTTCACAGCGCAACATCACTATTTATTAATTTACCTCTTTATCTGTTAAGGATCAGCTAACCAGATGTCTGCTGCAGTGTACCCTTATGCGTACACAAGATCGCACATTCCGACAATGGATGTTGGCTCAAACTTGTCTTGCATACACACGGTCATACAATGTTGTCGGAAATTCTGAACGTCAAGAACGCGGTTGAAGTTCCATAGCCAGTGTGGCTCTTCTGCTTGATTCTAAGCATGCGTGGAACTCTGTGCGTCGGAATTGTGTACACACGATCGGAATTTCTGACAACGGATTTTGTTGTGGGAAAATTTGAGATCCAGATCTCAAATATTGTGTGTCGGAAATTCCGATGAAAAATGTTCGATGGAGCCTACACACGGTCGGAATTTCCGACAACAAGCTCCCATCGAACATTTCCCATTGGAAAATCTGACTGTGCGTACGCAGCATTAGTGTTTAATTTGACAGCGTGGGAGTAATATATTTATTCTACATTTATTGAAAATCACACATTAAGAAAGTCAGCAGAGGGAGCTGTTGGGAACTGAAGTTATATGCAGAACATGCATTTTCCCTCCTAGCATATGGCATTTATTGACACCCAATACATTTTTCATCCTATGCTCATTTGGATTGCCCAAATTTGTGCCAAGTTTCCTTTAAAATAGGCACTGACATAACAGGTCAGCTAACAAATTTTTAAACACAGCCAGTAACCTTAGCCCAAGATTAAGATGACCAAAGATCATCATGTGTGGTTAGTCTAACCCAACCTGATTTTTTACATTTAAAAAGGTCAAAATCACAAAGAAACTGGCATGTCTATGGCTATTTTATGTCTAATGTATCGTATTTACAAAAGCATAGAGTGTACACAAACTGAGCAATAAAGTATGTCTAGCACTCTAAACTGGCTTTACGCCATAAAGGTGCACAGCACTTGTACTGGAAAGATTTAGCCCCTGATTGTTGATATAAATACAAAGGAGCTGAAGGCACCAAAGGCAAACCCTTCTACCTTATTTTGAAAGCTACAATTAAAGTTTTGGTCTGAAGATCTTGACATGTCCCAGCCAAAAAAAACAATGGCTAGTCTAGTCAAAACTTTTCAAAATGTTGGCTTTATATACACTTTAAAGAGATCCTGTTTGAAGTACCCTGCGGTAGAAAAGTTGTACTTTCCCATCCAGCGGTCTATGACTTTTTGACGATTAACACTTCCAGGAGCTTTGGCCATCTACCCCCCCCCCCCCCCGTGACTCGATCCTCTGATCCCTACATCACTGGAGGACACAGCACTAATGTGGGAGTCAGAGGGTGTGAAACCACAGGTATGGTAGGGGACACATGCAATGTGACCTAAACTAAAATTACTGGTGCCACTCAGGGCTTCACAAGGTCCTTTTTATGTAGCAACCACTTGGAGTGCAAACAAGGACAGAGCTTGTCCCAGCTCTAGACATCTAATAGAAAAGGGAAAAGTCCTGGAAGTCACATGTCTCTGAAAAACCCCATAAGAAGGTGTATGACAGGCTCAGCCCGCAATCCAACAAGACCACACTCCCAACGCATTGCACATTTCGCATCTTCAGGAAAGATAAAAGACAAGGGACAGTAGAAAGGTATAATACTGCCTCTATCATAGGGAACTTCACATAGGATTTTTTAGATACTTATAGATTCTCTTTATGACTCTTTTATTTATAGGAAGTCCCTCTATTTCATTTTTGAATGACTATATCATGCAATAGGACATTACACAACTTAATCATTGTTTTTGTGGCACATTTTTTTTGATATGCAACTGATATGTCCTTATCCACTATAGTATCCTTGAGATAAAAAGATAATCATAAATCTTTATAATACACGTTCATTAGGTTTCCTCTAAATTGCCTTTCCAAACTAAACAAGCCATGTTTCTAAGCTTTTTCCTACAACTAAGTAATCACAGTAGTGGTAATTGAATGACTAATGATACTTTCAGTGTTTTGTGGAGAAGAACAATTCAGCAGTGATGTTACAGCACATTATTGCACTCAACAGGTTCTTTTTAATGGACCTCTATGGAGTGAGCGTTAAGGTAAGCAGTAAGTAAGGTAAGAACAAAGATTTTGAACAAAGGGTCCCCATAGTGCCATCCTTTCATTCCCTACTGAGAAGAGGTCATCGTCACGTACACTTTTGCATTCACATTGGTCAGTCTAGTGCAGTCAAGAGAGGAGAGCATCTGAATGGGAATGTGGAGTGACAGGGTAATAATAAGACGAAGGGGCCTGCGAGAGAGGATTGAGAATGGATTGAAAGGGCTCTAATGATGAGTCCATGGAAATGTCAAGTTAAAAGACTGAAGTCTTTTGTGACCTCTTTGGCCTTTTAATCGGAGACCTTTCAGTTCTTGACAAGATCTCGGCATCATCAAACAAATTCCGCCATACAATATGCGGGAGACCAGAGCTTCTCCATGCCCCACCACTAATTGCTGGAAATAAAGGAATGCAACAACTTACTCTATATAGATAACCGCTTCAACAAGCGCTATACATTCTGAGGCCTCTGGTCGTTCTAAAGAATCACACACCAGCTGCTTGAACAACATGCATCTTAAAGGGTAAAACGCACCAATACAAAATTATTCAATATAGAGGAAAATGCATTCCCCCCAGTATCTACTGTGGACCATTGTCTGGGTATATAAATGTGCAAAGACCAGATCACACTTCTGTTATCTGATGAAGGGTTAAAGTAGAGCTAAACTCTCAAAGAATACTTTTACAGTGCATTGTAAGTAAAATATTGCACTATACTTAAAATTTATTCCATGTATTGTAATAAATATTTTTTTGCTTAGACCAGGGCTCTCCAAACTTTATAGACAAAGGGCCAATTTACTGTCCTTCAAACTTTAGGAGGAATGGAGAGTGGCCATGGGAGTAGAAAATGTCTTGGCATCAGTGGGAGTAAACAATTCCCCATGATTGAATTAGGGGAAGTAAAAGTACCCCATTGGTGGTATAAATGGGAGGAATAGTGCCCCATTATTGGTGTCAGTGGTAGTAATAGTGCACCATCGTTGGCATCAATGGGAATAATAGTGCCCCATCGTTGGTTTCAATGGGAGGTATAGTGCATCATCATTGACATCAATGGGAGGAGGAGTGCCCTATCATTGGTGTCAGGGTAGTAATAGTGCCCCATCGTTGGTATCAGTGGGAGGAATAGTTCCGCCCCATCATTGGTATTAATGGGAGGAATAGTGCCCCATCATTGGCTGCTGGCAATGGGGGGAACAATGCCCCAAACTGCCTGGATAAAAGGCTAGAAAAAAGTGAGCAAAGGGCAGCATCTGGCCCCCGGGCTGCAGTTGAGACCACTGGCCTAGACCAGGGGTCTCAAACTGCTGGCCCTCCAGCTGTTGCGGAACTACAAGTCCCATCATGCCTCTGCCCATTGGGAGTCAAAGCTTGTAACCATCAGCCTTGCAATGCCTCATGGGAATTGTAGTTCTGCAACAGCTGGAGGGCCACCAGTTTGAGACCCCTGGCCTAGACAATCAATTTAAAGTAGGCCAGGCATGGCAATATCAGGTAAACTGTCACATCTAGTTCTCAGCGATGTCTCTATTCACTGGTAGGTAATTCCCACCAATAAAGATGCTTGGCACCATATTTAGGGCAACACAAAACAAGCAGCTTTAGTAGAACAGCATTACACACATTCCTGTGTGGCCTTCATATGACTGCAACTTCCATCTAGGACACTAAAAGTCTGGACGAAAATCTAGTTGCCTCAAAAGTCAAAGGTAGCAAATATATTCCTCATTACTTGCAATAAGATTCTGATATGACCTTTGCTGGCTGAAAATTGGTCTTATTTATGGGCACTGAATGATTCAACCACAAAGCATCATTTGGAGGGACGGAACTGACCCTCCTTTGACCTCAACTGGGCCTTAAAATGTATGTAGCGCTAAAACATTCTTTCATCATTTTGAAAAAAAGAGTGTGGAATGGTTAGAACCTGTCATGTTTTTATTGATGTCTGTGTCCCTATTGGGGAAATCCACCCCCTCTATTGGTCCTGATGAGAAATCCAAACTTTTTGAGTTGTCACAGGAACAGCAGATGAGGGTTAACCTTCTAACCGGCTCTAGTGAAAACTGTCTCTTTCGAGAGATACCCCTTTGCCTCTTATGTTTGCCTCTTATGGTGTCTCTGAGACAGGAAATAAAGAGAAATCTCCACAATGGGACACAGGCAGACCTGGTAGGGTCTTAACCAGAGACATGCAAAAAAAAAAAAAACTCAATTGTGGGGAGTTGGTAGCTGAAGTTCTACCCCACCACTGGTCAAATGTGGGTCTCCTATCATCTATGGTTCCGGAGATACAGGGCTCCTTGCGCAGCCTGTCAGAAGCTACATACAGAGCAGCCAGTTTAAATACAAGCTGGAACACTCTGTTTGCAGCAGACTGAGAGGACGAGCTCACAGTGCCTCTCCTCACTTCTTGTCAGACGCACTGAGCTCAATGGATAGCTTGGAGCCTTGGACCAATGGTAAAGCACCATTGGTCCAAGCTGTCCAATAAAAATGCTGCAGTGGAGGCTAGCCTCTCACTGCAGTGTCATTGAAGGGGCAGGTGTCTAAAAGACAAATACTGCCTTCCAGCCCAGCCCTCTTAACTACAAGGAAAAACGTGTTTATGTATATAAGATTTAGCCACAATCCCATGGTTTTTCTCACAAGGTTAAGAGGGAGAATGAGAATCTGCTGCTGTTGAAAAGGTACAAGCTAAATCATATATTATTATGCTATATGTTATAACATAATAATTTATTATTTATCTATTTACTGTGAAATTACTGCTTTGACGTTATAATTCAAACTTCAGTAATTTGTCCGTTAAGCCACCTGCTTGAGTACAGTTTTTGAAAATATAGTAAATTACCTTAAAAATAATGTATAATAATTTCAGATTTTATTTGTGGCTGAAGCTAAACATAGGATGAATAGGGCTCTTATATACGCTAAAATGACGGCCATTGAAAACGATAAGATACAAAAATTTGAAAAAATATGGAAACCCAAGATTTTTCCGCCGGAAAATCCACTCGTGTGTACGGGGCATTAGGCTTCATGTACACTACACTATGTAAACTCAAGTTTAGGAGCTCATGGTGTTTCTTTTGCCAAAGCTCCTAAACTCAACTCCATAAAAGCCTATGTGTCCATGTAAACATAGGCTTTTAGGATTGTTTAGGTGCTGCTGCGGTTGGGGGAGGTTCAACCTCCCTCCACCTCCTTCTCCTGAATGAGAAAGAATCATGCTCAGGATAAGGAACGTTTTGACCGCTGGCCACAAAATGCTGAAAGATCGTGGAGCGATTTTGCAACAATTTGCGGTTTCCTGTGGCCAGCAGTCAAGGTAGTTTAGGTGTATATGAAGCCATAGGTTTTTACCAGAGTTTAGGAGCTGCTGCCGTTAGGCCCCTTTCACACTGGGGCGGTGCGGGGCGGCGACGGTAAAGCAGCGCTATATTTAGCGCTGCTTTACCATCGTTTTACCCGCGGTATGCGGCCGCTAGCGGGGTGGTTTTAACCCCCGCTAGCGGCCGCAAAAGGGTTAAAAACCTCCGCAAAGCGCCGCTGCAGCGGCGGTTTGCGGGCAGTATCCCCGCGGTTTCCCATTGATTTCAATGGGAAGGAGCGGTATAGGAGCGGTAAATACACCGCTCCTTCACCGCTCCAAAGATGCTGCTAGCAGGACTTTTGTTGCGGTCCTGCTAGCGCACCGCTCCAGTGTGAAAGCCCGCCGGCTTTCACACTGGAGTGAATGGGGCCGGTTTTTTCAGGCGGTATACAGGCGCTATTTTTAGTGTGAAAGGGGCCTTAGAGGAGCCTCAACCTCTCTTTGCGTTTAGGATAGGAGCGTTTTGACCGCCAGCTATGTGTACGCGAAGCCTTACAAACTTTATCTTCTTAATTGTGTTTTTAAATAGTGTAATAGTTTGGGATCCTAAACGTGTGTTGTTATCTGAATCGATAAAAGAGTGATCAGCGTTCATGCAATTTTTAGCCAAGTGCCAGGTGGAAAAATACCTCTGTCTATACTGCTAGTCAGATAACCAAACATGCATTATTCATGATTGGCAGTGTCTGTACCAAGACGCAAATGGCATTATTAACAAGTCTGGCCAATTTACTATCTAATTAAGTGTGATATACAGCCAGCTCTTAATTATTATTATGTTTCCAAGAGACCAGACCTCAAAGTCAAGATTGTAATATTGGAACACAAAAGGGAAGCACGTTCATATAAATGATGTTTATTAAAGATGAATGGTCAGCACGACAATGACATAGGAGCACACTCCTCCACACTACCTCCCACTGATGCATTTCACAACTAGATGCTTAACTGTCACATTTACAACAGCTCCCACTAGGACTGGATTTCAATAATGTGCCTGTCCAGGCCAGTTGTGCTGTTACCGAGACATCAGAGATCAGTGTGAGGGTTCAGTTCCCTATACTTTACATATAATATCAATACATGTACAATATTTAGCATATGGTATTTCCTAGTGTTTTCACTCAACAATTGCATAGTAAAAAAAAGACTAACGCCTCGTACACACGATCGGATTTTCCGGCGGACCAGAGTTCGGCGGACAATTCGATCGTGTGTGGGCTCCAGTGGACTTTTTCTTCCCAAAAGTCCGGCGGACCTAGAAATAAGACTGGCTTCAAAATTGTCCGCCGGACAGGAGTCCGGTCGAAAAGTCCGGTCGTCTGTGTGCTAGTCCGACGGACTAAAACCGACGCTAGGGCAGCTATTGGCTACTGGCTATGAACTTCCTTATTCTACGTCATCACGTTCGAATCCGACTGACTTTTGGAGTGATCGTGTGTGGCCAAGTCCGTTCGCTTGAAAGTCCGGCGGACCTCAGCTGCAAAGTCCGTCGGATTGTCCACCGGACTAAGTCTCCCGGAAAGTCCGATTGTGTGTACGCGGCATAAGGAACAATTTGTTGCCCCTCCCTCCTGGAAATGTACCGTCTTATGTCCAGACTAATGTGTCTCTTCTAGAAATTTTGAACTGGCTACTATGGCACAAAATAAAACGCATGATTCAGAATTAAAGTAACCTTTTCCTTTCCCAAAATGTATTAAAAATTGTCTGCTGAACATTTATTACAGGTACTTATATGGCGCTGTCAATTTATATAGCGCTTTACATATCTATTCTGCCTTCACGTCAGTCCCTGCCCTCAAGGAGCTTACAATCTAAGGTCCCTAACTCACATTCATACATACTAGGGCAAAATACAGAAGCCAGTTTGCCTACCAGCATGTCATTGGAGTGTGGGAAGAAACCCACACAGGCATAGGGAGAACATACAAATTTCAAGCAGGTAGTGCCGTAGTTGAGATTTGAACCAATGCTAACCTAGTGTTAACCACTTAGCCACTGTGCTGCTCAATATATTAAGTATTAATATATTAAAGTGTTACTAAACCCAGCACCCTGTATTCCCTATATCTGGTCTCCCACAGTACACAGAACATGGAAATGCAATTATTTTAGTAAATATAAACTGCTAAATACCTTTTCTCATCAGTAGTATAGAGCATTCTTATGACTTTTATTAGTGTCTGGTTAAAGCTTGTAGGAAGAGTTTTTATTCTCCCTTAATTGTCCTATGAGGCTGCAGAACCCCTGACTCTCTGTCTGGACAGTGCTGATTGGACCTGTGCTGATCACATGCACCCTCCCAAGACAAGACAACAAAAAAAACTCTCTAGCTATACACACCAAACTTAGCATGTGCAGAGTGCCCCCAAGGCTCTGTACTGTCAGTAGATGGACTGGGGACTGTAGAAGAGGGGGAGGATCAGAGTAGACAGGATCAAACAG
The DNA here is from genome assembly GCA_028564925.1 of Lithobates sylvaticus. Lineage (NCBI taxonomy): Eukaryota > Metazoa > Chordata > Amphibia > Anura > Ranidae > Lithobates > Lithobates sylvaticus. The sequence goes on along the minus strand of CM053032.1, from coordinate 43,310,235 downwards.
CCTTTTTACACAATGCACAGGATTAACCCCTTAGGTTCCACAGTGAGTATAACAAGCATGCTTCACAGACTGATTTTACTGTTGTGGGTTTAGTAACATTTTAATTATTCAATTTATAATGAACTTTCAGGTGAATAATAATCAAAAAACAAAAAAGTCCCTAAAACCCAAGTATTCCCCCCCATTGGCTGGCCCCATTTTGTCTCTTGCACAGCATTGGGATGGTGAAGCTAAACTGTCATTCACAGATGCCAAAGACATCCTCTGCTGTTCCTTTAGCAGTCACTGCTATCTGCACACATCAGTGGCCAGGGGTAGCGTTTAAAGCAGGGGTGTCCAAACTTTTTTCAAAGAGGGCAAGATTTGACATTCTTTGAGCCATTAAAATTTGGTCTAAAGCCCCATACACATGCTCGGATTATCCGAGGACCAGGTCCGTCGGATCATGTCCGTCGTACTTTGTCCGATGTTGGTTTTGCGTACACACGGTCGGACAAAGTTGTCGAAAAATCCGATCATTCTGAACGTGGTGACGTTTGTTGCCTACGACGGGACTACGTAGAGGCTAGTAGCCAATAGCTTTGGTCTTGTAATGTGATCTGAGCATGCGTAGCACTTTGTCCGTCGGAATTCGCTACACACGATCGGATTTGGTGTGATCGGACTTTGTTGTCAAAAAATCTATCCAGCAGGAGATAGGACTTTGTCCGTCGGACAATCCGATGGAAACTGTCCGATGGTGCCTACACACGGTCGGAATTTCCGACAACATTGTCTGATAGGACAGAATCCATCGGAAAATCCGACCGTGTGTATGGGGCTTTACAGTGTTCATCCAAGCACTAATACACTGCCCAACAAGAATTATCTTGCCTTTGTGGCTGTGTGTGGTGAGGAGATGAGCTTGGGCATGTTATTTGGATATATATATATATATATATATATATATATATATATATATATATATCTTTTGTGGCCCCCGACGAATCCCAAAGTGCCGCTCAGGACTAAGGATGAGTTTGGGTGTGTTATTTGGATACACCGTAGTTATCTGCGTATACGCACCTTCACATTAAGAGGGAGGTTTCAGGAAAAAAATACATTTAAAAAAAAAAGAACTGTGAAGCAATGCAAGGGTCAGTTCCCCTCATTCAGCCTCACCGTTGCAATTAATGCATCCTCACCATTGCCATGAATTCAGCCTCACCATTGCCATGATGAATGCAGCCTTACCATTGCCATTAGTGCAACCTGATCGATGCCCATCTGCAGACTTGGAGGGGACAGGGAGGGGGCGGGACGAGTGCCAACAGATTACATACAGGAGAATCTTCTTTTTACTTGGCCTTTTTTAATACAAAGTCCTGCCTCCTATGATAGACAGAACAGTCGTCCAATGGCAGCCCAGGAGATGGGACTTTCTATTACAGACGCCACAGAGTAAACAGGAGATTCTCTTGTATGTAATCTGATGGCACTTGTCCCGCCCCCTCCCTGTCCCCTCCGAGGCAGCGCCGATAAATGCGGTATATATCTTTTGTGGCCCTGGGTGCCACAAAAGATATATATATATCCAAATCACCAGGAGGGCCATATTAAACCGGAACGCGGGCCGCCATTGGCCCGCGGGCCAGACTTTGGACATGCCTGGTTTAAAGAAAGATTTGAAGATCTATAGGGAGCCCAGGGATACCAAGTTGCATTTTTGTATGGTTTAGAGCTGCCATAATGACATTCGTAGAAGGAGAGGGATACCTAGACATGCTGGAAAATTTTGGAATGACAGCTCTATATGAACCTCCAAAAGAGTAGACTAATGAGTGTCTAAGGATGCCATTTATCTAAATCTGCAAAGTTTTTTTAGATGGGCACTTTAGATATAAACACTTTGTCCCACTTTAAAACTTCAGGCAGATAATAGACTTTTATTTTTTAATGCAAGCAGTGTAAGTACCTGAATTTGACTTGATATCAGCCTGTAGTCCCTGTACAGCAAAGCTCAAACTGGGGAGGGAGGAGCAGCACCAGGAACATTTGTGTTGCAATGCTCCTGTTCAGGTGTCTGCTGCTTCTCCTTTACTGTCCAGTCACAGGCTGGGGAAGGGGCAAGGCCTGTAAGTATTACCTAACTGCAGAATCTGGTCTCCTGCCTTGCCAGACAGGTCTGTGCTGTATGGCAGATCTGTGTAATGCCGTGTACACACAAGCGGAATTTACGTCAGAAAAATCTTGGATGGTTTTTCCGACGGAGTTCTGCTCAAGCTTGGCTTGCATACACACGGTCACACAAAAGTTCTCTGAACTTTCGACCACCAAGAACGTGGTGACGTACGACACTACGACGAGCCGAGAAAATGAAGTTCAATGCTTCCGAGCATGCGTCTAATTGTTTCCGAGCATGAGTAGGAATTTTGCACGTCGGAATTGCTACAGACAATGGGAATTTCCGATCGGAACTTTTTCCGTTGGAAAAATAGAGAACCTGCTCTCAATCAGCCAGTAAAAGTCTGATGGAGCATACACACGGTGGCATTTTCCGACCAAAAGCTCTCATTGGTCTTTTGCTGGCCGAATTTCCGATCGTGTGTACGTGGCATTAGACTCAGGACTGGATGGGCAGAAATACAAATCCTTTGGCAGCAAAAGCAGCTCCCATGTATGTGTTTCACCTGACATTTTCCTTTATATAAGTGATGTTTGGACAGATCACAATGTGCACATATATCAGGCCATGGACAACTTAATAAAAACATTGTTGGAAATGTTGCATTATCCTCAAACATGCCAATTATTACATATTCATTGGAGCCTCCGTCTGTTATGAGCAACGCTTCTGTGTGATAAACTTGACAGGCAGCATCAGAATGTTCCATCTCTATTACAAATGTGTTCATACTGATCTGTCACCCAAGATATTCCGCAGACAAATAATCATTTATCTGACATTCGTAAATCCGGCTGTCTAGAAGAAATGTATCTGACCATCTGAGAAGTGAGACGCTCAACAACAAGTCATAAAACAGCTATACTGGAACCGCTGTAGCTCTTAGCACAGAGAAAGCTCTCCATTATAAATTCACTAGCTCTCGGGGGGACAATTCCATCTCCGCCTTATTACTAATGGGTTGGGAGGGAGCGCTAACAATAATCAATTCTGACATGAAATACTAGCAAGAGAATCAAGAACTATGAAGGGAAAGCAATTGTGATTATTATAGTTATTACTAATCATCAGGCTGACACTGTAATGTAGGCAAAGCGATTGACAGCGAGCCCTACAGGAAGTCAGCGAAATGCGTCAGTTGATAACCGGCCCAAATTAAAAGGAGCTCATTGGGCCAGATTAGATCTAAGGGGCTCTTGAATTTGGCCATTACATAAATGAGAATCTATGGCTCAGAAGGTCTTTTAAAGTTTAACTGCATTACAGCAGATCTGAATCCAATCACAAAAAACCTCATACGCCGTACCTTGTTATTTTCAATGCTTTTAAACCTGCAGTTTTTGTTAAAAACGTACCTGGGGATCCTGCCATTAGTGTCTTTGTTTAGGCACTTTCTATTATGGGATGACAACTGTCTTCCAATTGTGCTTCTGCATTTTGACCCCTGGAGGGAACTACAAGTGGCAGTGCTGACACACATTGCTTAAAGTGGATGTAAATCCCAAATTTATTTTTTATTTTTTGATGTCATAGTGTAGAGTATAAGATTTCCCATCATTTGGGCCCAGTCTTGCCGCAGAGAGTTAATCCAGCTCTGAGCAATCCTCTTTTATTGTTCAGTGAGATAAATCTTGACAAACAGAGAAAAACTTTGTCAAATCCTCCCCCTTGCTGTGAGTGACAGGTGATTTACATATCTCGTGCACTAGCCTAAGAGACATGCATTATTTTTTAATTCCCTCCCATTCCTTTCTTCTGCTTCTCTGCCAGGATTGGATGTTCCACACCTCAGCATAATTGGGCATGCTGAAGTCATGTGGTTACTTTCCTGTCTTTTCACTGGATGTTCAAGATCATAGCAGAAGTTCAGTGTAAGAAATACACAGGAGAAAATGCATATTGACAAGGGGAGTGTAGAGGTCAGCGGGGAGTCTACTGACATCACGACTCCACCCACCGAGCATCCGGACAACAGACCCACCCACAGAATCTGCAGTTTTTCGGGTCCCATAACAGACAGAGGGGAGACATTTGACAGGTAAAGATACATGCAGGAGGCATGTATATCCTTATAGATAACCCGTATGGCAGTAGTTTAGAAAGGATGACATTGGGTCTACATCCACTTTAAGCCCCTTTCACACTGGGGTGGTTTTCAGGCGCTTTAGCTGGTTTTATCCAATTTGGGTACATCTAGCCTGCCCATACATGGTTCGAGTCTTGAGCAGTCCCTGCGGAACCAGCCGAGATTCGAACCGTCTATGGCCGGCTTAAGACTACAGGGAGACCGGTCCTATTGCTTCCTGGGATGCGTGCCATGTATCCCAGGAGGATGCAGGCGGTCAGAGCGGACATCATTCTCAAATGAGAAGTGGGAGCTACTACCACCAAAATTATATAAGAGGCTAGGGGGTGGAGGTGGGAGGAGGAAAGATGCTGAAAATAATTTTTAAATTGAAGGTCCTCCTTAACTAAGCTCCACTCCTTTGCAGATGTGAGCTTTAAAAGGGTTAGGTTGGGGAAGAGTTTGAAGATGTTCCAAAATCTGAATGACAAATTTATATAACCAAGTGTACAGCTTGCTCGATTTTTCTTATTGCAATACCATGGTAACATGATGTCACAGGAAGGCCAAAAATTAGTATGCATCTATTATAACCTCATATTCCCTCCTTAGCTTGCTGTATACTACTTAAATTACCCAAATTACCCAATTGACATTTCGTTTTCTTAAGCACGGTGGGTCATTTGTAATTTTTTAATAAAATACTTCTTTTCACCTGTTTGTATCTTGTAATGAAACCTGCAGATCTAGAGATATTAAAAATTATTTTTGAAAATAAATTAACAGTTTAAAGCTTATATGAGATTTTATAAATTGTGTTTTTCAAATGAAAATGTTAATAAACCATAATGTTGAAAACGAACACCGCATGGCAACATTTACCGTATATACTCGAGTATAAGCCGAGTTTTTCAGCACATTTTTTTGTGCTGAAAATGCCCCCCTCGGCTTATAATCGAGTCAAGCACTTTTCTGCAGCTGAAAATTAAATTTTCCGACCCGACTTTGGGGCCCCGTATCTCGGTGCCACTTGGTGCTAGGAACCCCAATTTTTGCAAACCCAGTGGAACTAGCACTACAACATATCCAAAGATGGCCGAGATACAGGGCCCCAAAGTCGGTTCAGAAGTCAACTGTGTCCATCTGCAGCAAGGTCATTTCGGGACCCTTTGGGTCCAGAGACCCCACATTTTGGCTGCAGCTAGGGGGAATCTAAGAACCCCTACCAAGTTTGAAGTTTGGGGGACCTATGGCTGCAAATGGACACAGTGAGGTATGCAAATGGGCACAGTGAGGCTGCAAATGGGCATTGTTGACTCTCTTTTCGACTTACAGTAGCTGCGCATTTCTCACCCTAGGCTTATACTCGAGTCAATAAGTTTTCCCATTTTATTATGGTAAAATTAGGTGCCTCGTCTTATATTCGGGTCGGCTTATACTCAAGTATATATGGTACATCAAAGCTTGTTCGATACTCAACAATGACTTCAGTCCCTTCAATTCAGTCCAAATATGTTTATTATTTTTTTATAACAGCACTACCAATTTTGTGTTTGCTCCCAGTGCTAATACTGTCTCAATGGAACCACCGTTGCATGTGCCCCCCCCTATTGAGCTGCTATTTGTGCTGCTATACAACACAAGTGGTCCAGAGAAGGTGGAGCAGAATAGGACCCATGATCCCATCTCACCACCTATCTGTTATGATTGACAGATCAGCATCACACATGCACATTGCCAAAGCATGCACAAGTGGTGATGGAAAATGTAGTCCCACTGGCAGGCATTGGAGATTAGAGAGGGTGTGTACCCCCCACCCAACCGGTGGTTATAAGAATGGTAATTCAGACCTTTACAAACGGAGTACATGAAAATAATGGCATTATTAAAGATGTTGCATGCATGTAAAAAGATAAAATGTATTTTGAACAGGGATTTAAAACTACTTTTTGTCAATTCTTTTTATATTTTGTTTCTTTGCTGTCAAATAAATATGAAAAAAATGTATATGAAAGGTTGAAGTTTTTAATTTGCAGCCAGTTGGTTATGAGAAAAAGTCAACAGAACCGCATATTCGCCAGGATAACTTATGCGTTTTAGAGAAAAAAAAATATTATTTCCCTTTAACTGAAAATTCAAGAGCGATGATACGGAGGTACCATAAATGGTGAAAATGTATCAAACAACAGCTATTATACAGTAGAGAAGCAATAAAATAAGACTTGCTCTTGTACTCTATGTTTCTTTAATGTTTTCTGACGATATTACGACCATGGAATACTGTCACTGTGTTATGCAATATTCATAGAAAATTAAATAAAAGGTACTGAAAAAATAAATATATTTTATTATATAAATACATACATGGAATACAAAAGTGACTGCAGAACCATCCCGCATATTAGATCTGGGGCAGAGATGTCATAGCTGGCATGAATTGCAAACAACCTTGATGTAAATGGCCTTGCCGATAAAATGACTGCAAATTCCTCTGCTTTTTGTTTCACCCAATAATTACCATATTTGTAATATAAAATAGATACAACAATACAGCCAACAGAATATAAAAAAGAATCTGTGTTCGGCAGCAGTCTATGTTAGAGCTAAATATGCTTATTATGCAGGGATATGCTTGTACTGCAATACGGCCCCAAGTCTAAAGGGGCTATGCGCAAAAGATTTATTTTTTTAAGCTAGATACATATTTATTCATCTACTTCAGAGACTTCATCAGTTTCACCCACCTGTAATATAAGGATGCAACAGTAGGAGTGAGACTCCATGCGTGGTTTTGTAATGGCCTTGGGTGGATTTAGCGGCGTCTTAGTGGCGCTTTTCGGCCGCTAGCGGGGTGGGTTTAACCCCTGCTAGCGGCCGAAAAGGGGTTAAATTGGCCCGCAAAATGCTGGCGGAGTGGCGTTTTGCTGGCGGTATCACAGGGCTGCCTCATTGATTTCAATGGGGAGCAGCGGTGGAGGAGCGGTAAACACACCGCTCCTTCACCGCTGCAAAGAAGCTGCTGGCAGGACTTTTTCTGACGCCCTGCCAGCGCACCGCTCCAGTGTGAAAGCCCTCAGGCAGGAATAGAGCAGCTGTTTTAGGGTGGTTTGCAGGCGCTATTTTTAATGCTACAGCGCCTGCAAAACACTCCAGTGTGAAAGGGGTCTAAGAGATGCCCCCTGCACTGGGTTTTTTGGATAGGACTGGGAGGCTCTGGATGTGACTGGATGTTATTTTGGTCGGGTAAATAGGAAATCTGGGTGTAGGGGCTGAGAGGGATTGTGGGTGGTTGAGGGACACTGGTGGAGGTTAGGGGATCTGCATTTTGGGGGTTTTAAGAAGGCTGGGGGTCACAGTGGGGGTTGTAGGCTGCAGTATCTACTACTCTTTACTTATATCAGACCTGCTATCACTACAGGCGCAGCTGGGAAGGGAAACTTCTTACTCTCCCTGAGAATGTAATGGATCACATGCCCAGGGAGAGGAAATACTGGACTTCATGCTTGTATGGCAGGCCCTTAATCTATCCATTCTTAGATATACTCCTACTTTGAAGGCTCTGGAAATTTAGAGTTAGGACCACAGTAAATACAGAGGCTCCCTGGCGTAAGCACTGTGGCTTACGCATATATTTGGCTGTTTTGCAGACTGGTCGGTAAGTGTGCTGGGATATCTTTTGTTTGTTTTGTTTTGGCAAAGGCCAGTTATAGATTGGGGTGGTTGCAACTTTTTTGTATTGCTGGTAGGCCTGCTATTGCTCTGCATCAAGGAAAGCAATGATCTACAATGCCCTCCTAAAATAGCTAATGGAGTATTACTAAGTGCCGCTCTGTGGTTCTGGCAACAGGAAGGGGACACTCCACTGGTCCTCATGGTGCCCACCCTCCATGAAAACACTACACCCAGGGTAGCTGCCCCTCTTGCCCCCCTTTGTATCAGCCCTGCCTACTGGATAGGCTGATAGATGATTCGACCCATCATCTGTTCAAAATGGAAAAAAATGTTTTGGGTAGACTTGGCCTTTAAAAGTAACTTAAACTTTCTCCATGCTATTCGTAACTCTCTTGTAGCTTCCTGCCCTAAATCTGTATAGCTTTTGGTATCCTCATGTTTTGTTTGACCCTAATTCTGCATTTGCAAAAGTACTGTATGTTTCTTGGTTCGGGCACCACTTCACTTCTAAAACCACTTTGACGTGGCTTACACCCACTGGAGCATGAGAGACAGGTTGCTTTGCACACTTTCAGGTGACAAGAAACTGCAGCCCTACCCAGAAGCCCTGTGAAAAGCCTGCCAAATTTCAATGAAGAATACTCTCTTTAACAGGTTGTAAAACTACCTAGATATAGAAAAAGCTCTGCAAACTCCTAAAACAAACGCCTGGAGTAATTGAGCAACCTTCATTCTCTGTTTTACTTTAGACTACTGGCTAGATTCTGATCATCTGCTAGGGCAGTGATGGCGAACCTTGGCATCCCCAGATGTTTTGGAACTACATTTCCCATGATGCTCACCTACACTGCAGAGTGTATGAGCATCATGGGAAATGTAGTTCCAAAACATCTGGGGTGCCAAGGTTCGCCATCACTGTGCTAGGGGGTAACTGCATACCACTGCATTTAGTGCTTCCAAGTAAGCCTATACACAATGTAAATGTATAAGAGGTAGTCTCCCAGTTCATTTGAAACTGAACTATAGCTGGATTTTAAAAATATTGCAAATTAATCTAGTTATGTATTCATTAGAAAATCTTTAAAGTTATTATTACATAGATTCTATATACATTGAGCAAAATTATAAACGCAACACTTTTATGTTTGCCCCTATTTATCATGAGCTGAACTCAAAGATCTCTGACTTTTTCTATGTACACAAAAGACCTATTTCACGCAAATATTGTTCACAAATCTGTCTAAATCTGTGTTGGTGAGCACTTCTCCTTTCCCGAGATAATCCATCCACCTCACAGATGGGGCATATCAAGATGCTGATTAGACAGCATGATTATTTCACAGGTGTGCCTTAGGCTGGCCCCAAAAAAAAGGTAACCTCTGAAACAGTTTTCCTGTATTGGGAGGATTGGGGGGGTCAGTATCTGGTGTGACCACCATTTGCCTCGCGCAGTGCAGCTCATCTCCTTCACATAGAGTTAATCAGGTTGTTGATTGTGGCCTGTGGAATGTTGGTCCATTCCTCTTCAATGGTTGTGCGAAGTTGCTGGATATTGGCAGAAACTAGGACATGCTGTCGCATATGCCGATCCAGAGGATCCCAAACATGCTCAATGGGTGACATGTCCGGTGAGTATGCTGGCCATGCAATGTTTTCAGCTTCCAGGAATTGTGTACAGATTCTTGCAACATGGAGCCGTGCATTATCATGCTGCACCATGAGGTGAAGGTCGTGGTTGACTGGCACAACAACGGGCCTCAGGATCTCGTCATGTTATCTCTGTGCATTCAAAATGCCATCAATAAAATGCACCTGTGTTCCTTGTCCATAGCATACGCTTGCCCATACCATAACCCCACAGTCCTAATCGGGGCGACGCTGCATTTGCGGTGCTGCACCAATTTCAAAAAGTAGTTTCTGTACTACTTTTTGTGATTTCCATAGACATCTGTGCAGATGTCTCTGAAATCACCACTGAAATGGGGACTGACATGCGGGAATGAAATGATGCGAGTTCAGCTGAACTCGCACCATTTCATTCCCACTGTCAGTGTGAACCTAGGCTTAGACAGATTTGTGAACAATATTTGCGTGAAATAGGCCCTTTTGAGTTCAGCTCATGATAAATAGGGGCGAACACAAAAGTGTTGCGTTTATAATTTTGATCAGTGTAGTTAATTTAATTTTTCTTGATATTATTCTGATGTGATCCCCCGTACAGCACCGATCAGGCTGGAAGAGGGAGGGGCACCACTCTAAATAGTGTATTAAACCTCTTGCCCAGAGTTCAGCTTTAACTGTGCACCAGCATTATTACAGGAGAATAACACATGGAGTTTCTCCAGTTCATAAAATGCTGTCCAAAGTATGCAAGGCACTTCACCCCCGGAAGGATTTGCCCCCTTAATGACCAGGCCATTTTTTGCGATATGGCACTGCGTTATTTTAGCTAACAATTGTGCAGTCATGCGATGTTGTACATAAATAAAATTGATGTCCTTTTTTTCCCACAAATAGAGTTTTTTTTGGTGGTATTTGATCACCTCTGCGGTCTTTATTTTTTGCGCTACAAACAAAAAAAGGCGACAATTTAAAAAAAAAATATATATATTTTTTATTTTCTGCTATAAAACGCACCCTATAAAAAAATCGAATTTCTTCTTCAATTTAGGCCAATTTATATTCTGCTACATATTTGTAAAAAAAAAAAAAAAAAAACATAAGCGTATATTGATATGTTTGTGCAAAAGTTATAGCGTCTACAAAATAGGGTATGGATTTATAGCATTTTTATTATTTACTAGTAATAGCAGCGATCAGCGATTTTTTGCGGGACTGTGACATTGCGGCGGACAGATTGAACACCTAACTGACATTTCTGACACTCTTTTGGGAACCAGTGACATTATTACAGTGATCAGTGCTAAAAATATGCACTGACATTGTACTGGCAAATGGCACTGGCAGGGAAAGGGTTAACATCAGGGGCGATCAAGGGGTTAACTGTGTGCGTTTCTAACTGTGTGGGGCGGATGGGCTGCCTGGGACAACACACAGATTCTTCTTCCTGCAAAGCAGAAAGACAGGATCTCTGTGTGATCCCATGACAGAACGGAGATCTGCCTTGTTTACTTTGGCAGATCCGCGTTCTGTCTCTGCGGCAAACGATTGCGGTCGGCCAGCGGACATTGAGTCTGCCGGATCGGCTGATTGGCTCCCCCTCTGGCCAATATATCGCGTTGTACAAGCCTGACATACACCTGCGGGCGATTCATGCAGCCAAGCCAACCTGCCGCAGTATACCTGTGGCAGCTGGTTAGCAAGCGGTTAAAAGAAAACTATAATATACAGTGTAGTACCACACAGAACCACTAGGTGCAGCCACAATACCAGAGCAAACTGTAAAACTATTGTACAGTATAAGTTAAACACTAGTAAAGGCATGATCAATACATGCCAAACCTACATGCCAAATAGCACCACAAGTGTTATACAGTTTTAAAATGGGCATCAAATATAACCCATTTGCTGTATGCTGTGAGTCTTATAAACGCTCATAAATTGTTAGTTGTTTCTGAATCTTAAAGTTACTTTACGAATATGTCAAGTAGGAGCAGGTCTATTGAGTAAGTGTTAACTGACAGGCAAATCTGTTTCTAGCTGCAACAGGAAGGCTGACCATGGATGGCTTGAATGTTGGCTAATTCCTGCTGAATCTGCCGAATTTGGAACCATAGGTACCACTGCAAGCAGCACCCGGCTTGACAAAAGTGGAACCGAGCCAAGTGGAAAATTGTAAGCTGATGTAGTTGCTGTTTAGCAGCGCCACTGTATTTAGGCACCTGTGGTACCCTGAATACAGTAGCCGTCGGTGGAGGATTTTTCCTCCACGATGTTGGTGTGGATGGGGGATTTAATTGATTTTGAAATTAACTGATGGATTTTCAGCCCATGGGCTGAACAAGAGAAAATCTAGCCATGTATGGCGTCCTTTAGGATTTCTACTGGTCCTTCTACTACTTTGTGAAACCAGCTGGTTGCAATAGGAGCAAGAACATTTTAAATCTTAACAGGCTTAAAGCTCAACTGAAATCTTGCACCTTTTTCCTCTTTTTAGTGCTGCATTAAATTGTCAAAAAAATACCCTTTTATCTCAGTAGAAATTAGCTTTCTGCCCTTTCTGACTCCAGTGTTCTATGCTCCACTCCAGTGCTCTATGCCCCACTCCAGTGCTCTATGCCCCACTCCAGTGCTCTATGCCCCACTCCAGTGCTCTATGCCCCACTCCAGTGCTCTATGCCCCACTCCAGTGCTCTATGCCCCACTCCAGTGCTCTATGCTCCACTGCAGTGCTCTATGCTCCACTCCAGTGCTCTATGCTCCACTCCAGTGCTCTATGCTCCACTCCAGTGCTCTATGCTCCACTCCAGTGCTCTATGCTCCACTCCAGTGCTCTATGCCCCACTCCAGTGCTCTATGCTCCACTACAGTGCTCTATGCTCCACTCCAGTGCTCTATGCCCCACTCCAGTGCTCTATGCTCCACTCCAGTGCTCTATGCTCCACTCCAGTGCTCTATGCTGTTCACACCTCCCATTGCAAGTGTCCTTACAAATACTTGTACTGCAGAAGAAGAGATGGGTGTGTCTGACCAGTTTGTTAGATTACAGGGTGCACTGGACAGCATGATCACACTCTGGTACCTACTGGACTGCACATTCATATTAAGGCACACTGTGCATCTATTGTAAAAAGGAAGTGGAGGTAAGACTATTAAACTTGAGGTGTTGTATGACTATTACTTTGATTTTACCACTTAGGCCCCTTTCACACTTGTGCGACTTCAAAGTCGCACAATTTTGATGCGATTCGCGGCCGCGATTTCAAGGAATGCCTGTGTAAGTGGCATCAAAATCGTACCAAAGTAGTGCAGGGACTACTTTGAAGTCGGAACGACTTGAAGTTGTACTAATATGAATGGCTGTCATTGGAAATCACGGGGAACGACTTGTCATGGTACTTTGCAGTCCCAAATCGTGGGACAAGTCGTATAAGTGTGAAAGGGGCCTTAATGGCTTTTTTTTTTTGGTATTTTCCCTTTTTTATATCAAAACACAAACTTTTACTGGAAGTAAACAGAGTTTCCCTGATGACAGGTTCCCTTTGATCTGCAGAAAAAGTTGCTTCTTACCAGAAGAAATGCCCTTTGTATCTTTTCAGGGTCACTCACTGTAAGTAAGCAAACCCCCCAGCTGGACCATCTGAACTTTTTACAAGGTTACATTCTCTAAAAGGCTCCAGGCCATTGTTGCTGCGGCGAGATATATGTTTATTTAGCTGCGTAAACATGTTCCGTGTCTGCCGTAAGTCACACAACCTCTCGGAACTCTCCATTTGTCTGACCGGTGAAAAGACATTACAGCGCACACTTGTAAAGAGAAACAGCAGACAGCTCTGCTTAAGCTAACATTGTCATATATGCACAGTACCCTACTTCAGATCCATAAACTAAAAGGCCAAGTTTATTCTGTATAAACAAGCAGACATTCTTTAAGTTGGGCTGCCTTGCGTGTTTTCGACTGGAGTAGGATTCAAACTGAATGTTTCCACTTTACAATTTATAGAAAACAACCTTTAGCTTTCTTAAAGTGGAGCTAAACATCTGACATGTTATAATGAACATCTAGAAATGTTAACTTTCCGTACCCAGAAAATGTAACTTTTATCTGGAATTTCTTGTGAATTTCTTGACTGAGTTGGGAATAACTTGTACAGCAGACAATCCTTGGTGATTTGTGCCAGCTTTGGGTTTTTATGAGTATCCATTATGGTAAAGCCCTGAAAAAGGGCTAATATGTTGGCTGTTCTGTGTTGTCATTTGTAAACAGGTGCTAATAATAAAAGTTTTTGGACTCTCAGACTTTTTAGTGTTCTCATTCGACTTCAAATCTTCAAATCTGGGCCCCTTGTTTGAGGAACACCCTGTTTTTATCGAGAGGGGCCTCAACAGGGCCATTGTGATTTATCATGAGCTAACTGATCTTCTGATAATGTGAAGCCACCTTGTTTCTAAAGAAATAGCAGTGCACTTTCTGGTATGTGATGGTGCCTAAGCACTACTGTGCCTACAGCATCATAGCTGTATATCTGCAGTGTGAAATCTAAGGCACTGCTGTCTGGAAAGCCAACACACTGGCCGAATATTGGCTGGTTTACTAGAAACCATCCAACATTCAGCCTATGTGTACAGCAGCCTGTCTGGCTTCTGTCGAAGGGGCATGCCCGAAAAACATCTGCCGATCGGCATCATATCAGCGCTCTCAATTGCTGAGAGTGCCAACCAGTGTGTTCTGTCAGGGGGGAGTCCGAACTCAATAGCTCAGCGGGGACATTGCTGTACTAACATTGGATACGTTAGTATAGCGAACTTCTTTTGAGCTCCAAGTTGGCCACCTCCACACAAACACAAAGTGTAGACCAATGCATGATAAGCTAGTAAACAGGAAAAGATCAGCTGCAAGGAATCCTCAGGCAATATTGTGACTTGCCCTTTGCCCTCTGCCTGCCTTTTTTAGGCACTTCATTCAATTCCTCTATTAAATGCCTTTTAAAAAAATAAAATAAATGCACTTATTTTTGCAGGTAAAAAATGATGCGTTTAATGTTTTTTTTCTGGAGCCTGCAGAGCAATGCACCCGTGATCAGCAGATTGCGGGTGCAACACCAGGATCCTGCACACTCTCAGTATAGACTGTTGTTACAAGAGAGCAGGGAGATCAATGAACTACGAGAGGGCTCGTCAGCATCCTGGCAGTTCCTTGAGAACTACAAGCTGTCTGTCACAGTGGAAGACAGTAGTTGTAGTACATTCATTAGCAGAACTCTGTAAATGAATGACACGGCTGTGTTGGCAGAGCCCCGCACAGCCGCACTCTATTTAAATTGTGACAGAGGGTGCAGGGAGAATATCTCCCACCTGCTTTCACAACAAGGATAAGTGTTTTTGGTAACGTTTCCCCTAAATGTGGATGTAACATGAAACATGTTACCAAAGGTGAACTTATCCTTTAAGGGAAAGACAACCTTCCCACGGTTTCCTCACCCTTTTGCCCAGCTCCTTAAAGCAGGTCTTTAAATCTAACTCTAGAAGTTAACAGCCTCCCAGCCTCGGAATGGGAAGAGCAGCAGTAGAATTTAATTAGGCTCTGCTGCACTTCTCACAGTTTGACAAACATCCTGAAAGGTGGAGAGAGCAGAGTGATGACCGAGGAGTGCACAGCTGCTCCTTCATTGTCCAATCAGCAGACGGGAAACGCGTTCTGCTGCAGCACAGCAGTAAAGGTGAAAAATGTAGTTTGAGATTGAGACCAACCAATCAGATTGCTACAAGTCTGGCTAGCATTATGGACAAAGCGTAAGGGCCATCTCTCAGCTTGGACTTTAACTGAAAAAGCCGCACAAAGACACAGAAATCAACATGTTCACTTTAACGACGATTTTGACAAAAATACATCTTAATAAAACATAAAGCAAGATGGCCGAAGAGTTATTTCAAGTTATTTCAAATTTATTTATCCTAACCTGTATTTTAGAAAGAAATATCTTGAACACAGAAGTCAGTCCCTTGTCATGGTAAGGCAGTGTGGCACTGCAGGTTTAATGGCTATGTACATTTTTGGATGAGGTACAATGAAAGCATTTAAATGGCTTTGGGATGAAATCAGAAAACGTTGCAATACTGGCCCTCGCGTTTGAAAAAAGGACTGTCTGCGTTGCCTAAAACAACCAATCACTTGACTGAATGCTATGGACCATGCTGACAATCCTTTTTTCAGACTCTGTTATACACGATAAGCATTAAGTTGCAACCAGGAGCTCAATATATATCAAATATCCTTTTCTGATAAAGTGCTTTAGAACCAAATATATATATATATATATATAGATATTTATATATGTATGTATTTATAAACAGACAAAAAAAAAAAAAAACTTTTGTGAAAATGAAATATACAGTGAAACCTGGTAGTGAACTCCCTGTTCAAATAATTTACAAAAATGTGATTATGATATTTTACATATTTGTACAACCCCAAATTACATCCGGGTTTTTAACTGAATATGCTACACATATATATATAGAAAAAAACATAGCACCAAAAAACATAATCGCTGTAACTTTGGAAAGTATTTTAAATACAGAAGACAAATGTCAAAGCGCCACAAAGTGCACACAATTTTTTTTTACACATTAAAGGGTCATCTGCCCCAAAATTCATATTTCAGTTACAGACAGAGCCTGAAGAATAAAGGCAGCTGGACTCCAGGATAAGCAAATGTTGAGAAATATAATGCAGGAATCCAATGTGAAAAATTGAGCCTGTACAGGAGCTTCCTGTAATAAAGACCGGTCACTGCTGCTCTCTCTCCTTGTGCAGGGTGACTGGTCTTATCTCCGCCCCCTCCTGTAGTTTTCTGCAGGCAGCCTGTAGTGGGTGGAGCCTGCTGGGTCCCTCCCACAGCTCTTCTCTCTGTACATGCTATATACAGCACAGTGACGATGTCACTGGTACTTTTAAAAAATAATAACTATGTTTGTAAAGGCATTTGGTATACATAAAGTGGGTCATATCTATTGTGGCTACTGAGAAATATATTTACTTTAATGTTTTGCTGAGTTCAGCTTTAACTTTTTATAATGAATAAGTTAAAGATTCTGGCAGTATGATTTCCCGATCACAGTCCTGGTTCTGCTCCACCCACCTTAAAGTTGTGGGTGTTGCTGATCACATAGAGAAGCTCCCACTACATCTGTTGCATTTTTCTATTATATCTATTATATATATTATATGAAATATCCAGAGTGAGGATGCAGGTGAATGAGATCCTGCCACCAAAAAAATGTGAGAAACAGATTTCCCTGTTTACCGTCTACCAAAAACTGAAATATGAGTTCTGGGTGGACTGACCCTATATGCAGAGCAGCCCTTTAACAGTTAACACTGACAGTTATATAAGGCTTACCAAACGTCTTTAGTAAAATGTACAAAACAAACAAATATGAAAAACTGCAAAGAATAAAATGCAACTCCCCTTTACCTGAATTTTATTGAAAGTGTATCCAAAGCCTGATTTATGAATTTTTTTAAATTTTGGATAAAGTGGTAAAAGACCCTTCTGTTCCTTTTTGGGACAATTACCTTCTCTATTTGTCCTGGTGACCATTGTTTCCGGTAGGAAAGTGAGGAAAAATACAAAATTTTACAGTCGTCACCAGAACAGGTAACATTTCCCAGTAACATCTGTCTTATGCCGCGTACACACGGTCGGAAATTCCGACGGAAAATGTCCGATTGGACCATGTTGTCGGAAAATCCGCCCGTATGTGGGCTCCATCGGACTTTTTCCGTCGGAATTTCCGCCGGAAAAAATTTGAGAGCAGGATCTCAAATTTTCCGACAACAAAATCCTATTGGACTTTTTCCGATCGTGTGTCGAGAATTCCGACGGACAAAGTGCCACGCATGCTCAGATCAAATTACGAGACCAAAGCTATAGGCTACTAACGTGAACGTAGTCCCGTCGTAACGGACGAACGTCATCACGTTCAGAATGATCTGATTTTCCGATAACTTTGTCCGACCGTGTGTATGCAACACGGGTTTCGGATTTTGTGGTCGGATTTTCCGTCCGTGTGTACGGGGGCTTAGAGCAATTTCCCCTCACTCTGGAGAGATTTTACTTCCTGTTGTGTTTTTGGGACAGGAAGTGAAGGAGAATTTTCCCAACAGAATAAAAAAAACTGATGGGTTTCAAACCATTCTACCAAATCCAAAACTGAAAAAAGTTTAGGCTTTATACATGTTTTAATCATATTAAATAAAAAGACAGTTAATTGTAGTATGTGATACTTCATTTTCATTATTAAATAATAGATTATGTTAGATATAATTTCATATTATCCAAAAGATAATAAAATACTACAAATATGCTGAATTCTAATATTACCTGTTAGAACAGAAGAAATGTTTTCCTTAAAAAAATTAATAAAAATGAATTGCTAAGCATACGGTATTTGGGTATTGTTCCCTTTTTGACAAAATAGATTCTAAAAAAGATTATAACTTGTGCTAAGATATAAACTTTTTTTTTACATTTTATTATCAATTAAATTTATTTTACAGCAAAAACAAAGAGAATATACTGTAACTAGAACAGCCTACGTGAGTATCACATGCTACTACCAACTCTCTTTTCTATAGTAGATAAAGCAAGCATTATTTAAAGCTCAACCAAATAAATTAACACTTCAATATACCTATTAGGCAATGGAAAATGATCACAGGGAAATAGTAGCACTGCATTACTGCATACCATGTAATAATAAAGGAGAAAATAAGAAGGCTAAGGGCCTGCATTGTTGGTCTATTGTTTATGTCAGAACTGCTTCTCTCCTCATGCAAGATAACGGGATCACAAAAGCAGCTTTAAGAAAATCAAATGCAGGTCAAAAGGAGATCAACTGTTGACCGATGTTACCTGTCAAAGTGATGTCAAATACAGGGGGAATGTAACTGAAAACAAGCTGCATTTGACCACGGACAAAAGCCCATCGACATAAGAACTAAATTGGCTTCCTTCTGAAAATGACAGTTGCCTGGCTGTCCTGCTGATTCACTACCCTTAATACTTTCGTGGACACAGAATCTGGTGCATCTCTGCATAAAAACCAATCAGCTTCCAGGTTTTATTGTCAAAGCTTAAAGCGGTGGGCCAGCTGAATTTTTTTTTTTTTAAAGTCAGCAGCAACAAACACTGTAGCTGCTGACTTTTAATACGCACACTTACCTGTCTAGGGTGCCCGCGATGTCGGCCGCCTGAGGCCGACCCGTCCCTTGGCTCTTGGGTCCCGGTGCCGCCATTCGAACTAAGGGAAACAGGCACTGGAGCCTTGCGGCTACACTGCCCGTTTCCTACTGCGCATGGGCGCGGCGCTTTGTGAATGGCCGGCTGTGTTCTGGGACACACACAGTTCCCAGAACACATCACGCCACCTTCCCCAGAAGACAACGCGAGGAGAAGACTGAAGATCAATGCGGTGTAGGAAGTGGCAGATTAGGAAGATCTGCTTAGCAACAGCTATTTCTGGTAAGTAAAACATTTTTTTTTGGGGCATTTTAATGCAATTTTTTTTTTAGGGTGGCCCTCCGCTTTAAGGCTCCTTTCAGAAGGGGCGGAATCTGTCAAGCTGATCTGCCTGTTTAAAAGGGAATCTGTCCGCTGATCCTTGCTGAGCAGGCAGGTGACAGGTCCATGTCCACACCGCTATGCAGAGCGGACATCGGCACAGCCTACTGTTCTCTATGGGGCGGTCAGATAGAAGCAGACTGCCTGTCCGTTTGCATCCGACTTTCATCGAATATGCCTTACGTACCCCCATTCATCTGTTTTTAGTGGGCCGGATTTGATGCTGGCAGGAGTCAATGGACAGCTCCAACGGAACAATTGGTGGTCCGAAAAACGGACAGGCGGACCCAATCAGTCTGCTGGTGTGAAAGGGGACTACTTGAACAAGCTGAAGTTAGAAGCTGATTGGAAACTATGCACCACTGCACCAGATTTATTAAATCTCCCCCACTGAGTTATTGTTGGGGAATAATCATGTGTATCGGTAAAGTCAAACTGAAGTTGGAACTTGTAATCTGTAGACTAGTTTTGGGTCAGTGGCTCAGAATATACTGGAGCAATATATGCAGTCCTGCAGCTTTTTACTGCTATAATCTGCATTTTTTTATTTTATCCTACTTGTGTGCTGTTTGGATATATTTTTACAAATGAAGGTTGAAATGTTCTCTGTACATAATAACTTTTTTGGGAAAAGATGGAGGAAGGTAAACAAAAGGCAACAGAATCACTTGCTTTGAAGGTGCACCTGAACTAAGGTAGTCCTTATTTATAATACTGTAAAGGTGAAACGTTCACAGAGGTAGATGCAGTTCTGAGTTCTTTCAGTGATAAAGGTTTTAGTGTATTATGTAATACTTAAAGTGATTGAAAGTCTTGTTTATTTTTCTATACAAAATAACAAACCTACTCTGTTGCAGTGGATTTGCACAGAGCAGCCCAGATCCTTCTCTTCTCTGGTCCCTCTTCTGCTCCTGGGCCCTCCCTCCTGTCGAGTGCCCCCCACATCAAGCAGCTTGCTATGGGGGCCCCCGAGACAAGTCATAGCTTCATGTCCATTTAGACACAGAGCTGCGGCATGGCCCGCCCCCTCTCTCTCCTGACTTTGATTGACAGCAGCAGGAGCCAATGGCGCCACTGCTGTGTCTCAGCCAATCAGGTGCTTGCAATATCTCCTTAACCCACACGGTTTAGGAGGTATTTGCAAAAAAGACTGTACCAATGTCTACAGCGCATGCACGTCGTAGACAACGGCGCAGGCTCACTGAGGCGCAGGCTCACTGAGCGTGCCGTTTTCGAGGGCGATCGTGCCGTCACTGGCGGCTCCCACGCACATGCGTGGGAATGACGTCATCGTGGCTCCGGCCAGTCCCCCATGCCGGAGTCCGCGAACACAGAAGTCACTCCGGAAGACATGGCGGCGACGGAGGAGGGGAACGAAAACCGCTGCGGGGGCTTCAATCTCAGGTAAGTAATTCATAATGAGCTAGTATGCTATGCATACTAGCTCATTATGCCTTTGTCATGCAGGGTGTATTTTTTTTTTTTCAGTGGGTTTAAAGTGGCATTCGACACTCCCATTAGGATCTGTGTTCAACATTGACAAACTGAATGGTACTTTAAAAGCTTCAACAAAGCTTGCCGAATGCTCTGCAAATGCTTTGTCAAAGCTTGCTATTCACACTGAGACACAAAAAAAGTCTGACACTGGTTTGAATCCTTCCCTACTATATCGAAAATAAAAAAAAATGTCTTTAGATATACTTACCTTTATATACCTTAAAAGGATTGGCCGGGATTCATTGTCATGGGTGGCAGGACTTATCTACAGTATACCTTTTCAAAATACTCTAAAACCTTCATAACTAAAATGAACAAGGGTCGTGTCCACCTTGTTTAGCCTCCTCATATATAGCATATTGTTGCGTCCAATGCTGCAGATGCTCATTTTATTTATATTGATAATTAAAAGATGAACGGTTTAATCTAACTAGTTATTAAGGACCAGCACAGACAGTTTATAACCCTTCATTGTAAGCTCTTGGATACTAGCCCTATTTGACTTTCATATTTAGTCCTTTAAGATATAATGGAAACCAACAGTATTTATCATTATGGTTACCAGCCTGTGTCTCACAGACGGCGTCAGATGCATTGATGAATTAGATCCATTCTTTTCAAATGTAAAAACATGTTGATGTAACGCTGAGAAACATTTTTACGCTGGACAAAAAGCAATTTGTATCAAAACTGACAATCGTGTCTAAAGCACCACTAAGTGCTGTGTTCAAATAAAAAAAACAACATTGCACCTATATTATTGTAGACCTTGGTTCTATAAAAAAAATGAGCGATGGGTACAATTCCATCTGTCAGTATTTTACAGAGATATATCTATGGTCATACCGAGCTCCAAGGACCTGTATTCCACGCAGAATCTGGAGGACAGCTGTGAGTGTTACACTGTTCCCGGTCTGGAGGTTTATCGAGCACTTCACAACTGAGGTCATTAAATCTTTCACCGTTGGGTCTCTGACACACCACCAGTCTTGTCCTTGTGCCGGCTCCACATTTTTTGGAACACTGGAAAATTAAGGAGGTGCACAAGGAATTAAAGATTTGAAGTTAACAAAAAAATGGAGCCAACTACGACATCATTTATTAGCAAATTACAAATGATAATTCCAGGCAAACAGCTAAATGCACAATTGGAATACATATCTGTTTAATGGTTTAAAAGGTTTTGTAATTCTGTACACACACTCTTGAGATTGATACACCTTTGTCACAGCCAACCTGTGATGTGTGGAGGGTCTAGTACAGAGGGTTGAACAACTTGATGGTTAGTTTAAAGTCTTTACTATTTAGGATAATGATAGTATTATGCAACCAATACGTTTTGAGGGTTATGGATTCCTCCTTCACATGGGTTGAATGGTGTCTTGTTGTTAGACCCAGACTGACCCAAAGGAATGATATTGGGTTATAGGAAGCTAAGTGATATGTTAGCATTTGCCTCCAGTGACTAGGCTGCTGCATAATCCAGGAAAATCATTTCACTATTTATTTTTGGCATTAATATAGCACCAACTATTTACACAGTGCTTCACATATTGTAGATTTGCATCAGTCCCCTGCTCTCAAGGTCCCAGTCTCACATGCATACATACGCATACTAAAGTCGGCCATAGACAGTTCGAATCTCAGCTGGTTCCTGCTGGAATTTCAGCCAGTTCGAACCATGTATAGGCTGGCTGAATGTACCTTAGTTGATCGATTGATCAACTTGGATACAACAAGCCGGTCGGATTTTACATTATTTTAATAATAATCACTGTGAACACAATGGCTCCACAGCAGGGATTCCCCCGATCAACACTGACTTGTTGGTAAAGGAATTGAGTGATTTTCTTTCCTGCAACCTGTGGTTGCAGGTTTACCTCTGTCCATGGCCAACCTAAGACCAGTTTTAGATGGGGGCCAATTAACTCATTAGCATGTCTTTAGGGTGTTGGAGGAAACCCACACCAGCACAGAGAGAAAATCTGTGCAAAATCCGTGAAAGTAATTTCCTGGTTAGGATTCTAACTGAGGACCCCCAATGCTGCACGATGGGAGTGCTAACCACTAAGTCACTGTGTTGTCTTGGTTAAACTTTGCTGTTTCCCAGATCAACTCCCTGCTAACTGAACAGAAAGGATGAAGCTGATTCACTGCCCAGTGGGCAGACTGTAGGTGGAGATTTCCTGAACCAGGAAATAAATGTGTCTGGGCGGTATGGCAGATGTGTGTATCACAAGGCTGGCTAAACAGGTTTACAGTTCCTTGGCAGCTAATAGTAAACTGCCAGATATTTTAAAGGGTTAGTTCACTTTTACAGAATTGTCTTCTAAGGTGAACTAACACCAGACACTCTCCCCATCGTTCATTCCCCACTCTACTTCCTCCAGGGTTGCTGTGCTGTTAGCACCTCCTCAGCCAGTCCAGTGGTCTGGGAATTTGAAATCCCCACTCTTCACCCTCTCCTCTGTGCAGCACTTCCGGAAAGGGCCAGATCGATTCCTTGTGATGTGTGGGGATTTCAAATTCCCAGAGTGCTGGAATGGCTGCTGGGGTGCTCACAGCTTGGCACCCCCGGATGCAAGTACAGCAGGGGGCGTGGGGAGGGTGTCTGGTGTTAGTTCACCTGTATATTGTTTCTATAAAAGTGAACTAACATGTTAAAGTGACTCTGCCATGAATAGGCTAAAATACATGGGGGTTATTTATGAAAGGCAAATCCACTCTGCACTACAAGTACAAACTACAAGTGCAAAGTGCACTTGAAATTGCACTGGAAGTGCACTTGGAAGTGCAGTTGCTGTAAATCTGAGGAGTAGATCTGAAATGAGGGGAAGCTCTGCTGATTTTATCACCCAATCATGTACAAGCTAAAATGCTGTTTTTTATTTTCCTTGCATGTCCCCCTCGGATCTACAGCGACTGCACTTTCGGTGCAATTTCAAGTGCACTTTGCACTTGTAGTTTGCACTTATAGTGCAAAGTGGATTTGCCTTCAGTAAATAACCCCCATAGTCTCTTGAAAGAATCCCTACTGCCCAGAGATGGGAGTCAAACCCTGTATTATATTATATTGGAGCTTGCACATGGTTGATGGCATCCTCCTTCTCATGTGGTAGTGCTGATGCTTGGCAGTTGGCCACTCAGACCCGAGTACTGCATCATGGTAGAAGATCCTATCCTCTGTCATATCTGAAAACACCGGGTATTTTGCTAGGGCTGCAAGAGAGCAATGGAGTGGCAGGGTACCATGGGCAAAGGCAAATTTAGATGCGTTGGGGTGGAGATGGGAGGGATTTAGCCTTTAAGAGACGTTGTATTGAGCAGCTTGCCCAGAGTTCCACTTTAAAATATATTACAGGCATACCCCACTTTTAAGTACACAATGGGATTTATTTACTAAAGCTGAAAAGTGCAAAATCAGGCTCACTTCTGCATAGAAACCAATGAGTTTCCAGGTTTTAGAAGCTCATTGGTTTCTATGCAGAAGTGAGCCTGATTTTGCACTTTTCAGCTTTAGTAAATAGACCCCATTGTGTACTTAAAAGTGGGGTATGCCTGTACATATCTATTTGAACACTTTCACTCAATTTTAATTTGACAATATTAAAATTTCAATTTCACAAGCAACTTGTCACGAGAGACACAAAGTTGATGCCACTGCAGACCGACTTCTGAAGTACGTGTTGCCTGGCTGTTGTGCTGACACACTGGCTTTTTCAATCACTTTACCCAGAACAAGTATGTGGATCAGTAAAGTCAGAAGTCCTTATTCCTTATCTGAATACACGCCAGTGACTCAAAGTATTGAAGCCAGAGAGTCAGCATAATATCCAGACAATGTTCATAAGGATATGTTGGCAGTGGCAGCCTGCATGTTTTTCTTATGACAAGTGTACTTTAAAAACAGCAATATATGTATCACACATGACATAACACATATGTATCAGATATGACAACTTCATTGGCATATAAAGAGGTCCATCACTGAATTGTGATAATTGATTTGGTCCATAACGGGACTGTTAGTACTGTTAGTCACTATTTTATTATTATTTTTATATTTTCGTTAATGCATTTAGTTTCTACCATTAGTACTAAAGCAGTTAAAATGTATCTAAATGAAATCCAATTCAAATTCAAATTAAATGTTGCAGCTTGCCAGTCCTTAGACTTGGTTCACACTATTGTTTTTCCTGTAGCTGTGTCTCCACAGGCACAGCAGTCTATTCATTTGAATGGGCTGCGGTACCTACAAAAAAATGCAATAGGTTCCTGCACCTTTTCCAAAATTGCAGCCGCAGGGAAAACGCAAAGTGCTACGTGGTTCCAATCATTGAAAAATGAGCTATGGTTTCCCATGCATGGGGGGTGCCAATGAGAATTAATGGCACCCCTGCACTTCTGCTAATAGCAGCATATTTTTAGTGCAGGAAAGCGTGCAATTTAGATGTGAACCTAGGCTTAAATGTGGTGGCTGTATTCATTTTCTTTTTTTAGGCTTTTTTACATTTTCAACTGTTGATCCTTTTAGTAAAATAATTTCTGTCGTAGAATGACAACATTCACCTACTGTACTTTATCTATGGTGGAGCAGCATTGTCACCCTGGGCTGCTCCCCTGATTTGGATTACAACCACCCCCCATCTTTATTCATGTTGAGTTGCTTGGTAGTTCACAGAAGATAGCTGAGAAAGCTAATAACACTGTTTGAGATTTCAGTTCAGTTGAACTGGAAACTACAAGGACACAGTATTTCAGGATCAAGAAGTAATTTCTGTTCTGGCAGAAAAGAAAATGAATGCAGACACCACATAAAAGCACTGGCTGCAATATCACGTTTGTTACTGGGATTACATACAATTTAAAGAGCGTTGGCAAATGCAGCTTACCTCCCCCCAGTTGCTAAAAGCCCATTGTGGCCCAGGTCCTGATTCACATGGCTGTTCGGCTGGTTAGCTTGTTTCTTCACAGTTGCCCATTGCCCATCGCTGAACTGTGAAACATGCTCTGGTCCATAAAGGGACTGTTAGTATTGTCACTACGGTTAGTTACTATTATTATCATTACTGTAATATTGTTATTAATGTTAGTTACTACTGTTAATACTGAAGCAGATAAATAGAGTTGGCAAAAGCAGCTTACCTCCCCCCAGTTGCCAAAAGCCCATTGTGGGCAAGGTCCAGATTCACACGGCCGTTGTTCGGCTGGTTTGCTTCTTTCTTCACAGTTACCCGCTGGATACCCATTCTCATCTTGGCACACCACAACACGGAGCTGAAAGCCCCCAGCACACGTGCTAGAACACTAAAGAAAGTACTTGGCTCAGTAACATTAATGTCTTTCTACTAAAATAACCAAGTGATACATTGCTTTGCCTGTAGAGTCATATATTCATGGCAAGACAGCTGAAATGCCTGGGTGTCTGGTACTTGAACTCAACCATTTCAGTCTAAAGGCTCGTAAAAAACACACTATAAAAAAATTGGGCGAACATTTTCGTACAATTTCCGTATAGTGTGTACACAACTTTCGACAAGGGGCCAAACTCCAAAAATGTTCTTGTACGGGAACAGAACTAACGATTTTCGTTTAATGTGTACCATTATCATACAAGAAAAATCTGAAAAGAAAGACTGCACATAATCAGATACAATAAACAACAACAAAAAAAGCCTTTGTTGTGCCCCAAACCTCATGTGTGGACGAGCCCCCATTCTGGCAGCCAGCACCGCGGGCTGTCAGAATTCAATAGTCAGTGGGGGAGATTCACCTGTCAGTGCTGTTTAGGGCGGACAGAGAAATATACGTGTAAGGCCAGCTTAAAAACCTTTTTTGTTCGTTTTGGGTAGAGTGGAGAGGAATTAGAACCCCTGTCAGGTTGTTATTGCTGTCTGTGCTCCTGCTAGGGAGATTCTCCCTGTATATTTGTCCTATTTATTGTCATTACCAGGAGTTAAGTAAATGAAAATCCCAAATTTTGGGTTGTCACCAGAACAGGAATAGGGGGAAATCTTCCAATGAAATATCCCCAATGGGACGCAGAAGGCAATGGAAAACCAGACAGGGGTTATAACGCTCCATTACTTCACACGAAAATAAAAAATTACTTTAAGATATAGATAAGATGTTGAATATGCTGTCGGCACAAAACAACAAGCAATTAATTTATCTAGTTATGTTTGGGGATTTATTGCAGCTCTGTGTTACCAGTTGTTATTTTTTATTTTAATTGGTGTCTGTTGGCAAAATAAATAAAAAAAACTAATTTGTCTGCATCCCTGTTGAAAAAATTCACATCCCTTCCTGTCCTGACAGAAGGTGTCATGAAATCTCCGATAGGAAGATGGCAATAAGATTTTGACAGCGGTATTAACCTTTCTTCACTACAGAAAAAAAGTTCAGGCTGGAGCTGGGCTTTAAAAAACTCTAATTTGAAAGGGAAAATATACAGTATATATAAAATAAGGAGCTGATTAAATCTTGAAATACAACCAATTTACACATTTATCAACTTACTATGCTGTGAGAAAGACGCTAATATACAGTCTAGCACGTAACATTCTGAAAAGTGTTGACTCTTATCCAAACTTTCTACACAACATCATGGTTACTCTGGAGAGATATACAATGTATTCCTTCACTGGTATGTTCTCAATGCACTAATGAACCAATATTCTGTGGACACCTGACTATCATATCTATATTGAGCTTGTTGGACATCCCATTAAAAAAATATGGGCATTAACATGGAGATGCCCCTACCTTTGAGGCTAAAATAGCCATCTCTCTTCTGGAAAGGCTTTCCAAATGATTTTGGAGTATGTCTATAGCACTTTGTGCCCATGCAGCCAAGAAAGCATTTGTAAACCCAGGTAATGATGGTGAACAAGAAGACCTGACTCATCATCGGCATTTCAATTCTTCCCAAAGGTGTTAAGTAGGGTTGAGGTCGGGACTCTGTTGAATTCACTTAAAGCGGTTCTGCACACAATTATTATTTTTGTCTTCTTCTCCTGTTAAAAAGTATTTTAAGTCAAACGTTAAACTCACTTTTTCTGTGTCTGTCCTGTATCCATGTCCGTTTGGTCTCGAAATCTGCACTTTTAAAATAATAACAACTTAATTTCCATTTTGCTGTGGGCATTTGAAGCCCACAAGCAATCACTTCCTTGTTCCCATTCCAGGCCTCGCTGGTTCCCGCTCATGCGCACTGACAACAGCGCCGAGCAGCGTAAAAACCACTATGTTGCCATAACAACGGGTGGCGTCCGTGAGAGAGAATCACGCGAGATTTCGTGTCGGCTGTCCGCACTGACTCCTGGGATGAATGACACCAGATCCCAGGAGACAGTGTGGCAATCAAAGAAAGTGATGCGGATCCCCGCACAAACCCCGCCCACAGCCGCAGAGACAGAGGAATGGGTGCATAGACCAGGCCAGCAATTACAAGGTAAAAAAAAAATGGCCATTAAGCACTCTTTGCCAGATTTGGAAGGCAATGAGATCTAGTCACAAAAGTGTGTGCAGAACCGCTTTAAGCTCTATACAAAACTAGTTAAATCATGTCTTTATGAGGCTGTTTTTTTGCACATGGGCACAGTCATGGTTGAACAAAGAGGGCCTTCTCCAAATTTTTGCCACTAACATGGAAGTGCATAACTGTCTATTGTAAGTCTAATTGCTTGTTTTTGTATGATGTAGCATTAATAGTATCTCTCACTGGAAACACCAAACTGCAGTAACTTGGGAGGGATGTCCTTTTGTTCCTATAGGACTGTGATGGTCAAGTGTCCAAAAAACTTTTAGCCAGATGGTATACATAACAATGAATTAGAACTTACTGATCCCCAGGGTCCAATTCTCCATTGATTTCCACCAGACCCTAAAGAACGGCCACTGTTCCTGTTGAGAATGGCCAGGGTTGGGTTCGATCGTACTCTCTGGTCCACATTTGGGAGATAATGAATGGGTCTCCCATAGTCATTGTTGACATAGTGGCAAGGGGACATAGAGCACTCCTGTTCAGCCGATGGAATGTCCTCAGGGTCACATTCGTTTTGTTCAACTGTTAGACCAAGGAAATCCACGCAGACAACTTGACGCATTGCCTTTCCCTGTCCACAACTCACAGAGCACTGAAATTGGAAAAAATGAACTGTAAACATGACGACAGCAGGTGAGAAAACCACAATTAAATGTAAGTGCTTAAAGTAGCATTTTGAGATAGAGGTAAGTAATTCCAAGCAATGTATTTGTCCCATGACAGGTTTGCTTTATGCTTTTACTTTAGCATTACTTTTTATTATTTGAGGATATAGACTTACAGAACTCCATTCCATTGCTTTCCATTGTCCGCAAGGGGTCACTGTACATACTTCAGTGGCGGATGGTTTCGGGAGGTGTGAACAGGCTGATTCATCTGCTACTGATCCTTGATCATCACGGCAACTGACATACCTCATTCTAGTCCCCTTTCCACAAGTTGCTGAGCACTGGGAACATGAAAAAGATCCATAATGATGAAACAGCTTGAATCTGGCTTATAGTATATGCCATACAGGGAAGTGCGTTATTAGAGTATAGTATTAATTTCGTTTTTATTGCTGTTATTGGTAATTTTATTGCTGTTATTGTGTCTTGTTTCCGTTTGTTATTGTGATTTTGTGTTGTCCTCATTGAATGTAACTGTATCTTAAAGCGGAAGTAAACTCTCCCCCTTAAAGTGATGGTAATGGTTCTTTTTTTTTTAACAAGAAACATGTTATTTTTACCTGCTCTGTGCAAGGGTTTTGCACAAAGCAGCCCCAATCCTCTTGTTCTGGGGTTCCCCTGTGGCGGTCCTCTTCATTGGATGCCCCCAAAGAGAGCCGCTTTCCCTGGGGGCACCCGTGCGGGCTCGCTCACGAGTCCCACTGCTGCGTCCATTGACACAGACAGCAGGACTCGGCCCCGCCCACGGTGTCACTGAATTTTATTTACAGCAGCTGTATTTGGATGTTACCTTTCTTGCTCTGCTGCCTTGTATCCAAACCCCGTTCTTTGTATTGACATCACCGGCGCATGCACATCTCTTCCTTGATTCATGGCACGCTCTTTGTGCCGTGAGCACATTGAGAAGGGTTCCATGTACGTAATATCCGCTTACTGCGGCAAAATACCGCAACATTACAGTTTCATTCAGTCCTTCCTGCTACACCCCATGTGACCTTTGCTTTTTTTGCATGCTGAATAGAATTTCGTGTTTTGTATTGTATTTGTATTGTGTTTTCAGGCGAAAACTGTACTGAATAAATGAAAATCATACATACAATCTGGTATCGTACGAGAAATATTTTCGCGTTTGTCCCTTGAATTTTTTTTTGACGAAAGCTGTTTACTGACGATCAGATGATCGTACAATCGCTTCAAAAGCGAAATTTTTTATACGCTTTTCTGAATGTGTGTACGGACCTTAAGAAACCATCGCTCATGCGCGAGATTATAGAACAGGCTACAGGAAAGGACTGAAGTATAATGGACTACGGACTTGGAACACAATAGATACGATGGCGCTGGCTTATCCCAGGAGGCACACATTTTTTAACTTCTTGAACAAAATAAGGAACATGCAATTGGGGCTGAATTATAATGTAGAATGTGTTAGAATAACTTAATAGAACCTTCGGGATTAATAAAGTATTCTGAATCTGAATTCAATTTTTCTTATTTTATTTTAGAATTATTTTGGTCCTACATGTAAAAAAATGTATGAAAGATTTGATTGTTTCAAATTATATATAAAAAAAAAAAAAAAAGAGCATTCTTCCAGGTGATAAGGAAAACGATTGCACAGCGACATTGTTATCACCATGACAAGAAGAAGGTAAATATCTATAATGGGGACACAAAAATAAAATCCTGACATACAATATTTTTTTTTTTAATTTTAAATGGCATGTAAATCTATTAGGTTATGGTCAGAACTGTGTAGATGGGGTAGATCCAAAGCCGGACAAAATGATGTGCAGTTGCTAGCTGGTATATATAATATATGAGTATAAGTAGTAGAAAGGTATGTGATTTGGAGCTTTGTATAGCTAATTATTTAGCAAAATTTCAAAATGTAGAAAGCAGTATAAAATAGTGATTCGCCTATTTATTTAAATACTACATTTTATTTTGCTTGGAGTTCTCTTTTACAGAATATGAAATAAATAAATACAGATTAGCGTGCTAGCTAGAGAAGAAGGTGGAGGGTGGGGGGGCTGGTATGGCAATTAACCTAGAATTTTCCTTTTATAAGGTCAAATCTATCCAGCAAGTTTTAAACAACCATCACATGACCCCAGGGCAGCGCTCTGGTGAAACTGAGCAGGGAATCGGAAAATAAGTCATTTTGTTTATGTAATAAAATATAGGCACCGTTCACCCGTAAACAGAGAGGAACTGACGCATTTCAGAGCTAAGAGCTGGAGCAGAGTGCAATGAGCAGAAACAAAGGAGGAGGAAGTCATATGAGCAAAGTGCACTTACAGGTGTCCACGATCCAAATCTCCACTGTGTCTTGCTGTGGACGATCGGCTTGGTTTCAGGAATGCCTGGGCACGCAGCTGTTTCACAGTCCTGTCAAAATCAGTTTGGTGTGTTAGGCGGTTTCCTTTCCATAATTAATGACTTTTTGAACTTGTTGCTAAGGAGAGCAATGTTGAAGGAGATTTTGCTGATGCCATTGGCTGGCACTTGGTATATAAAACAAGGCCAGGTTTAGGGATGCTAATACACATGCCAATATCGCAGACCATCTCCAGTCTCTACCAAGCTTTATTATCTAGAATATTATTTATTTATTATTTAGAATATTGATTTATCTGTTGACTTCTGAGGTTATTAGTCAAGGAACCTTAACCCCTTTGGCAAAAGATCAGACTTAACATGACCACTGTGAATGGCTGTTACAGTGTTACATGATCGGAAGCCGGTCCAGCTGGCTACTGGTGTCTTCTCAGGACTAAGGTTGAGCTCCGGCGTGTTCGCATCGGGCACGTGCAGAGCCCGCCAGGATGTCTGCACTGCGCTGCTCTAATCACAGGCAGTGAGACATTTCCCGATATCTGCAGCGGCACATCGGGAAAATGTCTCGCTGCCTGTGATTAGCGCTCTGCAGTGCCGACTTCCTGGCGCGCTCTGCACGTGCCCTATGCGAACCCGCCGGAGCTCATCCTTACTCGGGACCAAGAGCCATTTTTGGCAGCTCGATCTAGGTGCTGGATCGCTCCTAGAACATAAAAATTGCCCGCCAAGCGACACATATGTGCGGCATGTGGGCGTTAAAGCCAAGCTTTTTTCCGCCACACATATGTGTTACTGCGGCATAAAGGGGTTAAAGATTAATGCCAGGTATGGATATTTTTAGATAGTTAATTTGGTCCAAGCTGGAAAATGTAACTATGTATATACCACGCCTGGCCAATGCCCCTGGAAGCTTGA
>CM053032.1:43260096-43277691 GCA_028564925.1 Lithobates sylvaticus | reverse complement strand
TTCCACTTACATCAGACCAGTCACCTGTCTTCCATTGTGGACACTGGACATCGCTACAACGTTGCTCTGTTAACTTTTCCTGATGGTTGCATTTGGAGTCATCCAGAACTTCGCGGAAAGAATTTACGCACACAGCTCTCCTCCTCCTTGTACCTGTGCCGCAACTCTTAGAGCACTGTGTGGGAAGATGAACATTTTAGAAAGATAGATGCAGTCAATGCCAGCAAATATACTATTTATCAATGCATACAAAAGAGTATGTGTGGGCAAAGAAAAATAAAAACATATGCAGTACACTGCTGTATTACTCGCACCTTTACCCATGTTTTGTATCTTTATAAACACTACAAATAAAAATGTATTCCTGCAATTTATCTTGCTTTTTATGACCTAAAAAATATGTCTCTACAACGTTTTTATTAAATGTAGCGCTCTCCTACAAAGGCGCTAGGAATAGGTACCGTTAGTTCTGGCTCACTGTATCCAGTGAAGCTGCATTTTGTTGTTAGTAAAAATTCAGTTTTGGCTCACTGTAATCAGTGTGGCTGTGTTGATTGTTCTGGCCTGTTCTATGTTTCAGTGGCTGCAGAATAGATTGTTTACCCCTGACTGGTCCAGAAATGTTCAGGAAGTTAGTGGGCAAGAGGAATCTAATCAGCAGCTGAATATTCATACAGCCCTGGCCAATTCCTGGGGAGAGGTGTCCAGATGGCAGCTGAGATTCTGTATAAATATTCTTAGACTGAGAGCACACAGGTCTTTTTCCCTGAGGAGGAGATCATAGCCTAGGGGGGCTGCTACCCTCTTAGGCCATTCTGTCATGTGCCTGCCGTGTGTTAAAGCGGAAGTAAACCCATCGATTTAACAGTTTTTAAAAAAAAAAGGCATGCCAGGAATGCTAACTGCACATTGGCTGTGCTCTCAACCAAGCAGTCAAACCATCCAATGGCTGGTGTCATAACGGATCACATGTGCAGCACCGTGGCAGTTGAAGATTAAAAAGAGGCAAAGATGGCAGCTTCCTTGGCTGAAAACGATAGGGGGGTTTACTTCCACTTTAAGGCCTCAGTGTGGCTACCTGGAGGCCTATGCTGCTGAGAGTTGCTAAAGCTGACTGAGGGATTGTTGCCAAAGCATCTAGTCTGGTACCACGAGGTGAAAGTGTTGCAAGGATATTGGAAGTAGGCAACCAATATTTCCAAGGATTTTTGTGAGTACATACTGGTGAGAGAGATCCTAGAGACTAGGTGCTTTTGCCATCCCTCTTGTACTAGAGTCAGCAGGTTTAAAGTGGTTGTAAACCCTTACAAACCACTTTGACCTACAGGTAAGCCTAGATTAAGGCTTACCTGTAGGTCCAAGAAATATCTCCTAAACCTACACGGTTTAGGAGATATTTGCCAAAAGACAGGCACCACTGTCTACAGCGCATGTGCCATAGACAGCGGCGCGCAGTCGCATTGAGCACGCCGCTGTTAACAGTGATATGCCGCGAGTGGCGGCTCCTCTGCGCATGCTCGGGAGTGACATCATCACGGCTCCGTCGAATGACAGCGCCGGAGCAGCGAGATCCACCAAGAAGATGGAGGCTCCGTACACAAGGGGACATCGGTGACTTTGCTGGCTCCTGTGTCAGGTAAGTGACACATAATGGGCTAGTATGCGATGCATAGTAGTCCATTATGCTTTACCTTTGCAGGGAAACAAAGAGGAAGCTTAGTAAATGAGCAGAAGCTCTACTGACTTCCATCATCCACTCATATGGAAGCAAAAATGCATTTTTTTTTTTTATATTTTCCTTGCAAGTGATTAGGTACTCTTTGCAAAGTGAAGCTTTATCTCATTTACTTAACTCTGGGGCAACTACCCTTGCAGAGTGCAACTGCACAATCTATTTGCCTTTAGTAAAGCAACCCCATTGTGTCTAGTGTTCCAAAGA
The DNA here is from genome assembly GCA_028564925.1 of Lithobates sylvaticus. Taxonomy (NCBI): domain Eukaryota; kingdom Metazoa; phylum Chordata; class Amphibia; order Anura; family Ranidae; genus Lithobates; species Lithobates sylvaticus. The sequence continues at coordinate 43,275,752 of CM053032.1, read as the reverse complement.
GCTCAGTCTATTTAATCCTTAGTGAAAAGACTTTGCTTGGACTGTCCAGAGAGGAAGATGAATCTCCTCAAGTTGCTACTACAAAGTCAAGTCCATCCTTTACTTGTGCAAGGACTTGGCTCACAGTTCTGCAAAAGAAAGTTGTATCCTCAAATTGTTGGTAAGGGTTACTGCAGTATCCTACCATTAACCAATACCTACCCAAGTTCTTAATAAAGCATGAAAAAAAAGCATATGCCTAGACTGGTTAATGAGCCTGAAAAGTGACTGGAACTGTGTGCGTGGCTGCAAGGAAACTACTGGGAAAAGGATGTGGGCAATCTACTTTATGGGGGTAGCACTACATTTATAATTTAAAAGGATAATATTTTGTATGTGTGCTCTTTTAAGTTTTTTTTTTTCCAAAATTAACAAAAGCTAAACCTTTTTGTATAAACAGTATTAAAAAATTTTGAGAAAACTACATATTGAGCATGGAAATTAATTGAGATGATTGAGTTGATATAGGTTTGTTAGGGATAACAATGGGCTATCCAGGAGTTAAAATTGATACATTGTAGCTAGAAAAAAAAAAAGTCTAAAAAATGTATTCAATAAGCTTAGCTCTCCCAAAGAACTTGGAAGAAATAACAGAAAACAACTTTTGTCCCATCATTAGTAGACACGGGCAATAACTAAGACATTTTGTGTTGGCTTTCCAGTTTTTATGTTCTTTTGAGTATTATTACTCAAACTGTACAAAAAAATTGTATATAATATAACTCGCCTTTGTCACAAAATGATGGCTTGTTGTTAAAAAATAACAATAGCATTAATTATGAATGCATTACAGGATGTCAGTTGATGTTCAGCCAACCAATACTAACTTCTGACCAGGCTGAGTAGCTCCATCCTCCGGTGTTGCAATCCTCATAACACTTCTCCTTGGTGTTGGGCTTCTGTAGACTGCCACAAAATCGGTCATCTACCTTATCCATCCTCCCCTCAGACTTGATGTATTTGGTACAGTAGAAATCAAGTGTACGGTAGCCAGTGCCACACTGGGCACTACATTCACTCTTTTTGGCCACTTGCCACCTGCAAACAGCCACTGTTAGACTTCGCCAGAATTCATGGAGGAAAAAAAGGTATCCACAATGACAGATCAAAGGCTAGATTTACCATTAGGAAGCGAAGAATTGAGTTTAGGGACAATGGAGACTAAAAAGCTATGTTTTTTTTTTTTTTTAAAGCAAAATTATTTCTTTTTGGACTATCTGTCTCTGTTTGAAATATCCTATGATAACTTGCATGATTAACTTGCACATAAACTCATTGCAAATTTTAGCTTAAGCTATTCAGCTCTGTAAATAAATGCATTTTAACAGAGGAATTAAGTAAAGCCTTGAAAACATGTGAAAAGCAGCTGAGAGCACCACCTGCTGGATGTATTTGTAAATACAAAAACATATTCATGTGCATTTTTTCAGATTTGTTTTAAAAAAGAAAACTTATTTTAAAATGTTATTTTGTTGTTTTTAACAGCCTTTAACATATTGATTTTCCTTCCTTTACAGTGGATTTGAATTATAAAATATACCCTTGTCTCATGACTAGAATGGCTACTAAATATTCAGTGTGAAAAAGGGTGTGGTCTAGCAAAAGGGTGGGGATTAGAGTGCCAAAGTGTGTGTGTGCCAACAATCTTCAGCAATGTAAACCCAGCCCTGAATATAGTTTATTATACATTTACCTCAATTCACAGTCAGTGTTACAGGGCTCAGTTACCAGCTCAGGCTGAGAAATGCGATCACATCTTTGGTCCGAGACCACTAATTGGTCTGAGTCCCTGGTACAAATAGGCTTCCTTTTCCTTTCTCCTGCAGGCAGAAACATATCCTTGTAAGGCATAAAAAAGACAGGAATCCAATTTCTTTTAAAATATATTTAACTTCATCCATGGCTAAAACATTTTGTTTTATATTTAGATACTATAGAGCAGTGATGGGGAACCTTGGCACCCCAGATGTTTTGGAACTACATTTCCCATGATGCTCACCTACACTGCTGAGCATCATGGGAAATGTAGTTCCAAAAAATCTGGAGTGCCAAGGTTCGCCATCACTGCTATAGGGAATGATTATACCCATCAGTTGTTTTTTTTTTTTTTTTTTTACTGTAATTTCCATTTACTTCCTGTCCTAGAGAGACACAAAGCAATGTGTGGGGAAAGTTTCCCCAAAGTAAACAACAATTCCCTTCCTAGACAACTGTCTCTGGATCAGGTACCCCCATCACTTTCTGTGCTGGTGACAAACAGAGACAGTTCAACTGCCAGTTTTAAAAAAAACAATATTTTTCAAGTAAGTGTATTTTTATACAGCCAAGACTTTTGATGTCCATGTAGACTGGCAGCTCAATTTTTCTTAAAATTATTTTTTAAATGGTTCTCAACCACTCCTCTTCTAGGGCAATCTTTTAAAAATGTTTGCACACGTGATAAAATCAGAATTTTTTGCTAGAAAACAGTGACATATTTTTTCTGAAAACAAAGGCCCTGCAGAATAAAATGGTAGCCGTTGCAATTTTTTATGTTACACAATATTTGTGCAACCAAACGCATATTTTCAGTAAAAAAATACATTAAAGTGAATTTTAGTACACATAAACACAATATAATGCCCATTTTTGGGCAAAATATAAAAAATGGGGTTGCGTTGCGTAAACAGATAATACCTGACACACATGTTAAGTATTACAACCGTGCAGACCCATGAAATGGCGAAAAAAATTGGTACGGTGCACCAAAATCGGGTGATTTCACTTTTTTTTTATTGATTTTATTTATTTTATTATTATTTTATTTTATTTAACTGTATTGCTTAAAACTCCTCTATGTGATAGGATGGACAGGTTTTCTTTATGGAGCCATCAGGGGTCTATTAGACCTCTAATGTCACCTCTACCCTCCACTGGAGCTAATCAAGCACTCAAGCATAGGGGAAGGGGGTGGTGGAAGCTTATTGATACTGTAAAAGTGATTTGCTCTACAGTCACCATCAGCTAGCTTAAATCCCTTGTATACCAGGGCATTTTTACACGTACCTTGGAAGACAAAGGGGCTGATTTACTAAAACTGGAGGGTGTAAAACCTGGTGCATCTGTGCATGGTAGCCAATCGGCTTCTAACTTCATCGTGTTCAATTAAAGTTGTTATAAAAGGCAGAAGTTTTTTTTTCTCTTAATGTATTAAGATACACAGCCTTCTGTGTGCAGCAGCCACCTCAGCACCCCCTAATACTTACCTTAGCCCCATCTCTATCCAGCGATGTCCATGAGTGCCTCGGCTGTCCTTGACTCTCCCTCCTGATTGGCTTAGACACAGCAGCGGCACCATTGGCTCCCACTGCTCTCAATCAAAGTCAGTTAGCCAGTCAGGGGAGAGAGGGGGTGGGGCTGAACCGGGGCTCCATGTCGGAATGTACACAGGGATGTACACAAGCTGCTTGCTTTTGCGGCACTCCACAGGAGGGAAAGGCCAGGAGAGCTAAAGAGGGACCCGAGAAGAGGAGGATCTGTGCTGCTCTGTGCAAAACCACTACACAGAGCAGGTAAGTATGACATGTTTGTTATTTTTATAGAAAAACAAGACTTTACAATTACTTTAACCTCTTCACGCCCAAGGTACGTCATATGACGTCCTTGAATTTGTGCGGGTATATCTGAATGATGCCTGCAGCTACAGGCATCATTCAGATATCGTCTTTTTCAGAAGGCGATTCCCTACACCATACGAATGATCATAGTAGCTGTTCCACCGCTTGATCATTCTTACAGGCGGCGAGAGGGGACTACCCCCCCGCTGCCCTCCGATGTTTCTACCGACTCACCACCGCGATCGGTGAGTCGGAGAACGGATCCGCCGGCCCCGGATGTTTACCATAGAGATTTCCGGCAGTCCAGATGGTCGTCGGGAGTCTCTATGATGGTTCGGAGGCTGGGCGCGATGTTATGACATTACTGCATTCAGATCGTTTTTTCTGTAAAGAGGGCCGATCATGCCACATTTTAGTAAAATTAACAATAAAAAAAAAAAAAAAAGTAAAGCGCCCACATATGAAAACGGTGTTCAAACCACACATGTGAGGTATCGCCGTGAACGTTGGAGTGAGAGCAATAATTCTAGACCTCCTCTGTAACTCAAAACATGTAACCAGTAAAAAAAATTAAAGTGTCGCCCATGAGGATTTTGAAGTACCGAAGTTTGGTGCCATTCCACAAGCAATTTTGAAGTGTGACATGTTAGGCATCTATCTACTTGCCGTAACTTCATCTTTCACATTATGCAAACAAATTGGGCTAACTTTAATGTTTTGTTTTTTTAAGCATGAAAAAAGTGTTTGAAAAATTTCTGCGCAAATACCATGCAAGATAAAATGTTGCAACGACCGCCATTGTATTCTCTAAGGTCTCTGCTAAAAAAAAACATATATAACGTTTGGGAGGATGCAATTTTCTAGCAAAAAAATTATGAATTTTACATAGGAGAGAAATGTCAGAATTGGCCTGGATGGGAAGTGGTTAAGCTTTCACAAAAAAACTGGAAGCCGATTGGTTTCTATGCAGAACTTCACCAGATTTTGCACTCTCCAGCTTCTAGTAAATCAACTTCAACGTGTTAAGGAAACATGAATAGAGGATAAAACCTAGAAGCATCACTCCGCTTATAAAAGTCCAGAACAAGACTTTTTTTTTTGCAGTCGCTAAAGGAAATCCATCACGTTTCAGAGGTTGCAAAGGTCCTCCTTCCTCAGGGCTGAATAAGATCAAAAGAATGAACTCTGGACCAGACAGTGGTATCATAAGAATGAGTAATTATTAATAATCATGTTGGAGGCTTTATGTCTCATTTTAGTTTGGTTGCTTGACACGATTTCTTACCTTTCCATCATCTATCACTTTAATCATCATTTTCAGCTTAATGCAAGCAATAAAAGTTTGAGAAATCTCCTGATTATATTATATATATATATATATATATATATATATATAAATAAATAAATATATAATACTGTATATAATATATATCTCCACCAAAGTCCATTTATATTTGCCCGCAGGCATGATGATAAGGTGACGTTCATCTACACCAATCCATTTTCCTGAGGACTTAAAAGCCGCCAGGGTCTAATGCAGAAAGGGCTTATTTATCTTCAGTGTAAGTAATATGACATATTCTCAATGTTACTGTACGGACCATTCATCAAACTGAAAGCAGTACTGAAGACTTATGACCTAACACCAAAGAACAACAATGTCTGACTGGACATTATGCTAAGCTGTTGGACAGCATTATTCTCTATGAGCAATGCCTAATGAGAAGTACTCTGCATAAAGCTTTTTGATTAATGAAGAATAAGAGCGGTATAAATTAAGTATACTTTCACAAAAAATTAGACGGTTTATTCTAAAGGAAAACTATAGCTTATTTGATTAAACGTATCCTGTGCGTTTTATATGTATGATCTGCAGTTTTGAAGGCTGACCACACTAAATATATATTTTTGTGACAGTCAGGCCTGAGCTAACGTGTACAAAGCATGCATTTCCCACTGCAAACAATAGGAAACATTTTACAAAACGCAGTGATTCCACTATTTGCTTCTTATATCCCAAAATGGTGAGACCTCCCTGTCAGTGTAAAAAACTCTGCCTCTTCAGGAAGAAGAGTTTCACTCCTCCAGCTGCATTCTCTGCTACAAAAAAAGGCACGATCAAACATTTGAAGCTCACATGTCATGCCCAGGCAGGCAGTTACGTCTGTAAATTTGTAAAGGTATTTTAGACAGAAGAAGGCAGAGGGTGCTTCAGTCTGCTGGCACCTAAAACACTTAAAGTGTTTGTTAAACCCCCCCAAAAAATTTATATCCTGGTCCCTTAAAGCAGATTAAACAGCACAGTGCTTGTACATGCCACTTCCTGTATTCCCTCTCTGTCCCACTTTGAATGACAATTGCGCAGTCATGCAGTACTGTACCCAAACTACATTTTTATCATTTTTTTTCACACAAGTAGAACTTTCTTTTGGTGATATTTAATCACCACTGTTTTTATTTAATTTTTTTGCTAAAGAAACAAAAAAGAAAGACCTAAATTTAAAAATTATTATTTTTTTTTTAATAGTTTGTTATAAAATTTCGCAGACAGGTAATTTTTCTCCTTCACTGATAGGCTGCACTGATGGGCACCGATGAAGCTGCACTAATGTTCACTGATGAGGCAGCACTGGTGGGCATCGATGTGGTGGCACTGGTGGGCACAGATGAGGCTGCACTGATAGGTGGCACTGAAGGGCCCTGATAGGCGGCACTGATTAGCACTGATAGGCATTGGTAGATGGCACCGATGGGCAGCACTCATGGGCAAGGGCACAGGTGGAAAGTGGTTAAAATAAAGAATTTGCTAAAAAAATGAATTTCATAATTAAATCTTAATAAATATGAAGCTTTTATTAAAAAGAATGTGGAGATATTTTAAGAATACTTCTCCTTATGGGAGACTATAAATTAATATGAGGGCCTTTCTGTGATAATGTAGATTGTGGTAGATTTATTCAGAATTGAAAGATTGTGTTGGTGTTAATTGATGCAAAACTTCAATACAACAATTATACTGATAAAGAAAATAATTTGGCTCATTCTGCTACAGAGGGAGCAATTGGTTCTAAAAAAAAAAAAAAAAGAAGAAAAAAAAAAAAGAAAGAATGTCTGGAAAGGTCCTTGTTCAGACATTTTCTAATATAGGGTGACAACTGTGCTCTTGCATTGTCAACCCTGTCACATGCCCCCCCCCCCCCCCCCCCCCCCCCCCCCCCCCAGTGAAGGCTTCCATTGACTATGCTGACACACACCATTGTCAGCTTTAAGAAGTTGGCCTAGACCACAGTGATGGCGAACCTTGCCCCCCCCCCCCCCCCAGATGTTTTGGAACTACATTTTTCATGATGCTCATGCACTCTGCAGTGTAGTTGAGCATAATTGGAAATGTAGTTCCAAAACATCTGGGGTGCCAAGGTTCGATAATACTGGCCTAGACCAAATGATATGCAGCTGACCCTGGAGCAAAAAAAGAGGAAGTGGCAGAAAGAGGTCGCTGGAGAATAGCCGCATTGACATGCAAAAAAAGACAATTTTTTTTCTTAAAAAATGTATTTTATGGAAAAAAAGCGATTCATTTGTTTTTGTACAGTGCTTTATCATACATTTAGTGTTTGATTCTACTTTAAGGTGTAGCTCAAATCAAAACTTTGTTTAACTAGTTTTGGATAAACTGGGTAAATGCTGAAACATCTATTGAGCGTTTACTGCTCTCTGGGTCCCTTTGGGAGATTTCCACTCACTTCCTGTTCTGGTGACTACCATCACAGGACGTAAGATGATTCTCTGCGGTGGGAACACAGACAGCAAGAAATACCTGGCACGTTTTTCAACTCTTTCCCAAAAGTGCTTTAGTTGCTGCTTATGTGGAGACATTTCTTTTCTCATTGATTTCTGAAAAAAGTACACGGGTTGGAATTCTCTTTTAGCTATCACAACTAGACAGGTACCAAGTAAAAAGATGAAAGTCAAAAGGGAAACAGCAAAAATGTATTACAAGGAAAAGAATGAAGGCAGATTGCTGAATACTTCATAAGCAGAGAAGATATAGACACTGACATAAGTATCTATAAAAGACTCAGCAGTAACACATTTGATGCTCCATTAAGTCCTTACCTTGGCAGATTTTGCTGCATGCTTGCCAAGGTCCATATGAGTTCCAGTAGAAAAGCTGAGGTTTATCTTCAATAGGGATATTGAAACTATATCGGACATCTGGGTTATATAAATTGCCGACCGATAATACCTATAGAAAAAAAAAAAAGGACTCACTTTGCAGTAAAATAGTACTGTAATAAAGGATGTTAGTGGTAAGTGTTAATTATTCAGTTAAAGTGTGTGCACAGAAAAAAAAATATATATTTTCTGTGTAAAATAATTGCACCCATTGATCCTACCATATCTATAGCCCCCTATTTCTGGAGGAGGGTTGAAAACACTGCAAGATCACTGTTGAAACTTCAGCAGCTTTGCCACCCTTTCCCCACAGCGTGGGCACATCGGATGTACAGTTGTTGTCAGCCTAAAAGAAGCAGAAGCACCAACAACTTTGGGCTTTGAGTACATGCCCCCAGCCACTGCTACACCAGAACAAAAACCGAGTCAGAGCTGGTATGGGACCACCAGAAAAACTGCATTATTATCTAGAGCAGCCCTTTTCAACCAGGGTGCCCAGGCTAACCCTGAGGAAGTCACGTGACCAGTGACGCAACGCATCGGGTGGAGCCTTGTGACGTAATTTCCGGTAATGTTTTACGGAAGTGCGGTGAGCAGGCAAGTATGTCACTAGTCCCATTGTTTCTTACTGTGATTTTTATTCTTACTTGATGTAAGCAGCTTCTTTTACTTAATAAATGTTCTTTTTATTTTGCAATATTGCACTATGGCTGTTCTTTGTTTCCTTTGAGCGCCATTTATACAAGAAGTGCCATTTCTTGGAGCGAGGTGTTTCCTCTACATATGGAGCTTCCCAAGATGTGTTGATACTAAGATCTGGACGTAGTTCTTCGTCTTCACTTGGGACATGGATGTCTTTACAGATCCATCAGCAGGATTTCTTATCTGACTATCTGATGAGCCTTGTTTGACCTTTGAGTCATTTTTGGAGGTGAGCGGCCAATTCATATATATAACAGTCGATGTTTGGATTGATGTGCTGTCTGTTTTTTCTTCTATCAAGTTACCCCTATGAGATTTTTTATCTTTATATGAACTGGCTCCTACCATTGGGCTTTAGTTGGACTTTTATTCACATTTATTTCTTTTTTGGATACTTATCAAATTCATTCTTTAAGTATATTAATTCATGTCACGTTACTGAATAAGCGCACCACCACTCTTATTTCTTCTTTTTAGAGCTGGTATGGGACCACCAGAAAAACTGCATTATTATCTAGAGCAGCCTTTTTCAACCAGGGTGCCCAGGCAAGGGCACCCTGGTGCCTTCAGATTTCTTCAGGCGTGCCTTGGCAAAATGCCCAAAAAATGTATACAAGCCAGCAGGTGAATCAAGCCTAAGTTTTAGTTACACAAAACCACAGATTCTCATTGTGCACCACTACAACCTTCTAGCCGTGGGCACCCTAACAACCAATGACATCATCAGTTTATAAGGAGGACATGGTTTGCTCCTCCCTTACTCCTCTCCATCAGCCCCAGGGTCACAATAACTGAGTGAGAGAGAGAAACTGAGGGAAAAGAGAAACACTGGAATACTAGTCAGTACTAGTGTGCAAAGGTGTGTGTTGCCTTGGAAGACTACATCACCTGTAATTTTAGGTATTTTACATGTGTAGATGTTGCTGCATTATAAAAAACAAATTTTTTATTTTAGAATGGGGCACCTTGAGATCGTTCTGAATTTTTAAGGGTGCCTTGACTGAAAAAAGGTTGAAAAACACTGATCTAGAGGGTATACCAATGGCCACCCGCTACTACCGAAGCTGCACCAAGTACCTATTTCCACATTTATGAACTGTGAATGCATAACTAAAGTTTAGTGTTTTATAATAAATTAAAGTCTATGCTATAGCAATGTCTTTTACCTATTTTTTTTTGTTAGCAGACAAATTAAAACTGTCAAGAAACTCAAATGTACACCCTTTTGCTGCCAGAGCTGTTTTTGCATTTTTTGCATTTTTTTGTACACGTTTAAAAAAAAAATTTTAGGCCTAAAAATAACACCCTAGAGCAGACACCCTAGAGAATAAAATAGTGGTAGATCCAATTTTTTATATCACTCGATATTACCGCAAAGGTCTAGGAAAACACAAAATTTTATTTAAAAAAAACACACTAAAGTGACTTATAGAGCTAAAAAATGCAATAATCTACCCAAACTTAGGTAAAATAGTAGATCCCCAACATGTCAAACCTTAAATGTGTGTGTGCTCGTGAAATGGCGACAAACTTCAGTACCCTATATTTTCTATAGGTGATGCTTCAAAAGCCCCCTGTACAGTGCATCCGGAAAGTATTCACAGCGCTTCAATGTGGAAAAAGTGAAGCACTGTCAATACTTTCCGGATGCACTGTAGGTTACCAGTTTTAGGATAGAGAGTGGGGATAGGGGCTGTTAAAAATTAAATTTACCGTCCCCTTCCTTTTTTGAATGATTTGTACGACAACTGTGTTTACTATGCTTCAGTTTGTGAATGAACAGGAAGTCGCTCAGCACAGAGCACTTCTCATTCATTCAATATCCAGTGCAGCTGAGGCTGCAAAGACAGGGACTAGGGGATCTCTGTTCGCAGTCCCTTTCTCAGTCTCAAAAGTGAGAAATCAGGGGTCTGTTTAGACCCCTGACAACATTTCACCAAAACCCATCAATGGGGCTCCTAAAAAAAATTGTAAAAAAATAAATAAAATATTGTGAAAAAAGAATAAAAATGTAAAATAAAAAAAGAATAAAAGAATAACAATAGAAAACCTACTGACGCCAATCTTGGCTCTACTGACACTGTCCACTGCTCTGCTGATATACATGCATGTGTTTTTGTGCTCTGGGGTGCACACCCTATGGGCTCATTGTTACCTGAAGGACAATTTCTTGGTCAATCCGATCGGTACAATTAATTCTTTCAATGGTGTGATCGGAGCCACTGTATTCAATTATTGTGTTTCCCACTTTGATTTCCTTTTTGAACATAATGACCATAAAGTTTCCATTGAGAAGGGATTCTCCATTACTGGTCGACAAAGCTGAGAACAGAAAAACAACGCTGTAAAGAGAACGCTCAATACACATGAAACTCACAATTGGGAAAAAAAAGAAAAGAAAAGAAACTCACAAACATTGTGGTGAGAGTTATCTATTTTCCCATTTTTAAAGCATTATCAATCACGAACATAAAACTCACTTGTTTTCTTCTATTTTATTGTTAAAAATGGAAATAAATGAATACATTGGAAAAAAGCGCAAAGTTGAAGGGAAAGGGGTTTATAGATCTAGATGAGTTGAAATGACCTTGTGCAACCTGACTACGCCTCTTGCTATGCACCTGTGACATATACTTACCTTTAAAGGATTGACTACAGTGTACCCATCTTCTGATGGCTCCTTCCAGCAGGACAATGCACCATGTCACAAAGCTTAAACCATCTCACCACTGGTTTCTTGAACATGACAATGAGGTCACTGTACTCCAATGGCCTCCACACTCACCAGATCTCAATCCAATAGAGCACCTTTGGGATGTGGTGGAATGGGAAATTTGCATCATTGTTGCAGCTGACAAATCTGCAACAACTGTGTGATGCGATCATGTCACTATGGACCAAAATCTCTGAGGAATGTTTACAACACCTTGTTGAATCTATGCCATGAAGAATTAAGGCAGTTCTGAAGGCAAAAGGGGGTCCAACCCGGTACTAGGAACGTGTACCTAATAAAGTGACCGGTGAGTGTAAATCTTCTAGTCTAACACTACCCTCTCCCCAGACTGACAATGCTGTGTCTCAATTGGTCCTCCAGTGAAGTGGAGACAGGAAGTGTGTTACTGGCTGGATCACCAAGTGAAAAAAAAAAAAAGGAAAAACTAATATAGCAGCCGCATTTGGTTGGTAAAATGTAATAATCTGCAATCTATAAAATTTTTGGTATTGGGTTTAATACCACTTTAAGTTCTAGTCAGTTAATTGGCTTCTGTCTACACTGGTCCTATTATGTGTGTATGTATAAATGGGAGAAAGGGATGTTAGATTGTAATCTTCCTAAAGCGGAGTTCCAGCCTGTAAAATTTTTTTTTAAGTCAGCAGCTACAAATACTGTAGCTGCTAACTTTTAATATAAGGACACTTTCTGTCCAGGGTTCCCGCGATGATGGCACCAAGCCGATTCGTCCAGTCCAGGTTCCGGCATTGGAAGTAAGGGAAACCGGCAGTGAAGCCCTCAGGCGTCAAAGCCAGTTTCCTACTGCACATGCGCGAGTCACGTTACGCTTGCTGAATGGTCCCGTCGTCTTCTGGAACACACATAGGTCCCAGAAGGCAGTGGGGGGGGTCGGATGTGACGTAGATTGCCGTTTCGCGATCTTACCAGGAAGTGGGAGTGGGAACCTGTCAAACCTGCTCCCTGCTTCCCCCTTCAAAAGAGTGCCACATTTTGCAGTGGAGGGGGGGAGGGTGCGAACGAGCGGAGTTTCCCCTTTTGGGACGAGCTCCGTTTTAAGGGCAGGGACTAAATGTGAATGTACTATATGTTAGGGATGCACCGATACCATTTTTTTTTTACAACGAGTACGAGTACCGATACTTTTTTTTAGTACTCGCCGATACCTAGCGCAACTGTTTTGTTTTCACTTCAGCTTTCAGCAATGGTACAAAGCATTGAAAAGTTATTTACAAATTAAATAAATAGATTTTGTTTTTAATTTTGCGCTTTTTTAATGTGAAATGTGTAAATATATGTTAATATATGTGCAAAAATATTCACTAAAAAAGCAAACAAAAAAAAGTTTTAATTGTTTATCGTTTATAAAATAGACGTGAACAAAAAAAAAAAGCAGGAAAATAATAATTAAATGGAGGAGAGTAGGGAGTTAATTAAGGGTTAATAAGGGGTTAAGCAGAGGAACATTTGTTCATCACTTTGATCTGCAGATGAAAAAACAGAAAGATATAAAAAGAAACAATGTTGCTTTTTATTTTAGTGTTTTAGAGGCTGAGCAATGTTGTTAATAAACATTGCCGGCTGTTTTTTTTTTTTTTTTTTTTCAAAGCTCCAATTACCAGACTTTTTTAACACTTTAGCGGTCAACAGGGGAGACCCACTGACAGCTCAAAGAACCGAGCCTGAAAGTATCTGTTTCAGGTATCGGTGCATTTGCATGAGTACTGATACTTGTGCAAATACTCGGTATCGGCACCGATACCGATACTAGTATCAGTGCAACCCTACTATATGTAAAGCACTGCGTAAATTGATGGTGCTATAAAAATACCTGTAATAAATAAAAAATTTACTAAGTCACTTTAAACTATGCAACTGTGATAAGATTGCAAGAGTAAAAGTAATTCAACTTACCGTATTTATCGGAGTACAACACGCACTTTTTCCCCCTTAAAATCGGGGGAAAGTCGTGGGTGCGTGTTATACGCCGATACCCCCAAAAAAAGTGACAAAAATGGTCCGAAAAAAACCAAAGAGGTGCCAGAAAAGACAGAGCCGACTGTTCGGCTCCGCTCGTAGTCTCGCCTCCCTGCACTCGCTCCGGAAACAGCAGGGAGGCGGGACCGTGAGCGGAGCCGAACAGTCGGCTCGGTCTTTTCCGGGGGCGCTTCGGTATTTTTCGGCGGTGCTTCGGTCTTTTTCGGTGGCGCACGCGACAGAGAGTCTCGGCAGGGGGAAATTTAAACCCGAACAAGACTGCAAATGACGCTGGCAAGCTACAATGACACTGGGCAAGCTACAATGACACTGGGCAAGGCTGCAAATGAAGCTGGGCAAGGCTGCAATGACGCTGGGCAAGCTACAATGACACTGGGCAAGCTGCAATGACGCTGGGCAAGGCTGCAATGACGCTGGGCAAGCTGCAATGACACTGGGCAAGCTGCAATGACACTGGGCAAGCTGCAATGACACTGGGCAAGGCTGCAATGACACTGGGAAAGGCTGCAAATGACGCTGGGCAAGCTGCAAATGACACTGGGCAAGCTGCAAATGACACTGGGCAAGCTGCAAATGACACTTAAATGTAAGTTTTTTTTTCCCCTAAACTTCCCTCCTAAAACATTTTTTCCTTAAAATGCCCTCCTAAACTTGGGGTGCGTGTTATACGCCGGTGCGTGTTATACGCCGATAAATACGGTATATAATAAGTTCCTAAATGTGTATTTCACATGTACCTTTAGCTTTTTAGCAATTTGGATTGAGCTGCAACTGAAATTCAGTTTTGTCAATTGGAATATAATATAAAGTGCACAAAATATATATCTTGTACCATAGACCAAACAAATCTGGGCAAGCGGACTTGTGATATTGTACTGCCAGCCATTCAGGTATTTGTAATCAGATAGAGCGGATTGTATTGTCTGTAAACTATAATTTGCGGTAACAGCAGGAAATATTGCAAAAGTAAACGGCATGACAAGAATTTATTTCGAACACTTCTCTTGCCGAAGACAAGTGACTGCCTTGCAACTCTTGAATTGCTTTTTCAGATCCATTACGCCTTTGCCTTTCAAAAACTGTGCTGGAACAATAAAGCTTTGTTCAGTTGGCCATAATGCTTAAGGCAGATAAAATTGCACTTTGAGGGATATATGTCTACCGAAGCAACCTCACCAATAAGTCACTGGAGGCAGAAAATTGATGCTGAAAATGAGAAAAGACCTTGTGTTTTAGTTGGCTTGAAATAACTGAAAACCTTTAACAGGGGAGCAAAAATAAGTTCTGAAGAGAGTATAAGCCAATGTATCAAAGTGTCATGGATAGACCAAGCAAAAGAATGAAGTCAACTGTGCTAGCTGTATGACATGCTACTTAAAAAGGATTTTGTTGAGAACCAAAAGACCTATGTGAGAAGGCTGTGATGGAAGAAGCCATTGCCCGACTTATGAACAGCTTAATAGTTCCAGGGCAATGTCTCAAATAATATATTTAGCTATGCTTTCCCAGAACTACCACATGGCACAAAAGTTAGAGATTGTTGCTTCCACCTAATGCCGCGTACAAACGATTGGAATTTCCGACGGGAAATGTTCGATGTGAGCTTGTTGTCGGAAAGTCCGACCGTGTGTATTCTCCATCGAACATTTGCTGTTGGAATTTCCGCACACAAATGTTGGAGAGCAGGCTCTCACATTTTCCGACGGAAAGTTTGATCGTGTGTACACAAGTCTGTCGCACAAAAGTTTACGCATGCTCTGAATCAATCAGATGGAGCCACACTGGCTATTAAACTTCCTTTTTCTTGGCTCGTTGTACGTGTTGTACGTCACCGCATTCTTGACATTTGGAATTTCCGACAACATTTGTGTGACCGTGTGTACGCAAGACAAGTTTGAGCCAACATCATTCAGAAAAAAATCCACGGTTTTGTTGTCGGAATGTCCGATCGTGTGTACAGGACATTTTTTTTTTTTGGCTTTGTGACAGATTCCCTTTAAAGAAAAAGTATCATTCTTTTGATCGGATTAATTCTAAATTTTTATTGTTTTAGTTTGAATAGCACACATTTGCCAATCAGTAAAACTGCCTTTTGGGATGTGTGATGTGGACATCCTAGGAGACAGTTTGAAGGAGATACTTCATTCTCGTCTACAGGTAGGTGAGATAGAAGGAACGTCAGAAACCTTTTTACAAAAAGGAATTATTATCAAATTATGGGAGAGCGATGGGGAGAGAGCAGCGGTCCGGCTCTTCAGCGTAATTCAGGCGTTATGGATTACAAATTAAAAAAGTGAGGCTTTAATTATGTTTTAAACTGTCCATAGATATGACACAACAGTTTTCTGATCTAGTCTCTATTGGTTAGGTTTGTGATGATCCATTGTCTATGGTGGGGAAAAGCACCACAACCT